>PNEQ01000216.1:3130-14176 GCA_003012365.1 Medauroidea extradentata
AATTTTTTTTTATCTCGTAAAGAGGCAGCACCCCACTTTTTGAGATCATATTTTTGGAAAAAAGGTGCGGCCTATATCTGCATAAATACGGTAGTCACAAATTAAACATCTCTCCCTCCCCTCAGAAATTCATAAAGCGATAAATGATATACGTAATCCAATTCGGCAACTGACGTCAAGCCTTTAAGCAATTGTATGGGAGGGAACTTATCTGATTAAAGAGTTTGGGAACTAACTAGATCAACTACTGTACGTTACAACTCTCAGCCTTGCATCACCTGAGCTTCGACGAGTCCCCAGTCTGAGACAACAGGTCCACCATCTCCTCGTTGCAGATCTCGAGGAAGGAGGCCCGAATGGTAAACTCGGCCTTGATAAGACGCAGCTCGTCTAACAAGTGAGCCAGGGACCGAGGCAACAGGCCACACATGGGGTCCTGCAACATGACAAGCGGCCTCGCACTCCCGTTATAACTGGGTGTTGTACATCACTAAGACTGTGCTAACTGTTTCACATGTACAAAATATCCTTCAATATTTAACATCTTATTTATTAAAGACTTTACTAGTAAATTCATAATTCCAGCACGAACTGAAAAAGTCTTTGCAAGTAAAATTTAATTAACTTAATAATACTCTAACAAAAAAAAAATTTGTTTAGTATCAAGATACTATTGGGCACAGATTAAGAAATTACTGTATGTGATCCATATTACTAACATGGATTAAATTGCCCTGGTTTTGAAAAATTTTTTGTACATTTACATAGTTACAGTCTACAGATTTCTCTCTATTGAAATTTCGTTATTCTTCCACAATATAAACATTTAATTCGTAAGTGTCGAGAAAATATTGTTAGCTACATAAGGGAACTAGAAAAAAATGGCGTATTTAACATGTAAGGGGAAAATGTAATTCAGGGGAATGTAAAATCTTGGTTCTGCTGTAGTCATATTCTGCTATAAATATTGACTATAGGAAAAAAGTTTTTTGTAAGACTGATCCAAATATGAAATTCACTGATATCTTACAATTGGCACCCATCGCCTCCTAGACATGACTGGTGTAACAGCCGCGGGGTCGCCTTCCAAAACAACTAGGAGAACACACACCACGCAGAGAGTTTTAAATCTCAGAAGTATAAATACACACAGTGATCAATATTCTTAAATTTTACTGCTCATCCAACACATTTTAACTTTTTGGAGTCAGCCCATAAAGTTAAACTTACAATACTAGTTAACATTAATATTAAAAAGCCACATTCAGTGAAGGGACAAAAATGAACATTGCAAACAGAGTTTATCATATCTACCAGGAGGCAACCTAGTATTGTATATTTAAAATCATCAATTGTCGGACAGTAACCACATTCATCCAGGAAGCAAATTTTTAAAATGCATTCTTGATTAAATGTTTCTGTCCCACACACGTAATTTTATAAGTTAACATAACACCAACAAGCACTAAATTTTACATTTTACTGTGCTGTGCAAACAGTATGAATGCCGCTGACACATTACAGTTCGTGGGAGGAGGCGAAATACATTTTGAGGAGCAGTTTTTAACTCTTGGTGTTTGGGCGTAGGTTGTACACTTATCTCAAGGACACTAATACATATTAGCATATATTGCACCTGAACAGGTTTGCTATTAGCATCTTTTTCAAATGTATCAAAAGTAGCATTTACGAACAAAAATAGCAGCTTTAATGTTGCCATTAATTTTGAGAAGGCTTCTCAAGGTTTTTAATCTGGTACTGTATATACAAAATCTGTTCTACTTCTAAAAGTCTTCTTGTTTTTTATGTATGTCATGTGAGATATAAACTAAAAACCTTTCGAAAGAAAGAACGGAAAGAAACAATTAAAAACTTCTTATAGATGGAAACTAGGTACGTACTTCCAGGTGTGTACTGATAAGAGTAATTGTAGGACAACCAATATGAAACAATTAACACATATGTATTTGTTAACCAAGTAATAAAGTTAAGTAAAAAGAGTATAAAACCTTTAACTTTCAATAGGTAATTAGATTACTACTTACATCTTCCCAGGAGATAGCTTGGTCAGGACTGCGATTTCCAGCTATAGTGTAGGTCTTGCCTGAACCAGACTGGCCGTACGCAAAGACTGTGTAGTTATAGCCTTTTATGATGTCTTCAATCGCTGGTTTAACTACATGGTTGTACACCTCCACCTGGCAACCAAGGAAGTGCAACAATCTCAGCTCTCTCAAGGCATTTATGTCTCTCTGCTAACTTGGTTACAGGAACAACGCGTTCTATGTGTGACCTGAATAAAGTTCTCAAAATGTCTTCAAAGTTAAATCATCTGCTAACATGCAAGTGTTAAAGAAGTGCAGTGCTGAATACTTAGAATTACGGTATTTAACTTTTAAAACATTTCTATATGCCAGTGTGTTCCATTAAATTTTAGCCAACCAAAGGTTACAGTATCTATCAAACTTGGTCATGTGACCAAATTCACCAAGCTAAACTTAAAAGGTTACATTTCGTAAACATTTCTGTACTACAAGAAAAATTCCATCATTAAGAACTATTCTGAAACTACGAAACGTGTACAGATATGTAGGCAAATTACCAAGCTACCTGTATTTTCTACATACGTACTCTCAAGTGAAAATTTTTTCTTACTACACAAATTAAATTTAATTGCCATTCATTTAAAACGTGAGAAAATAAAACATTAACAGAATTAAATGTGTGGCCCATGTCTTATACGTCTTAAGAATGAAACGAAGCTCAAAAAGTATAAATAGCACACAGCATTGCTTGGCGTATTCGAAGATATTAACTGCAATGGCTAACGGATGGCATGAGGCACTGAATGATATGTGAATGCTCTATAGCAGCAGCATATCCTGCACTCTCGGCAGTAGTCAGTACTTGCAGAGCACGCTGTACAGTCGGTCATTCTGGTGGAGCAATGAAACACCATCTGCCTTGGTTCTCCGCGACGCCACACGCCACGCTGTGAATGCCTAGATGCTCACTCATTGCACCTGGCGAGTTGCAAGTTCGGCATGGCCCATTGGACCAGTAGCCGCAACAGCTGTTGCCTTGGCTTACGCTAATTCTGGTGTTGCATAATTACCGCTTACACACAACAATATGATATAAAACGCTGTTTCATACTTATACGTATTTCTGTTACGATAAATATGTACGATAATCCTAACCTTTCCAGGCCCTATGTATTAAAAAACCTTATTTTTCAAATGTGGGTGTTACATGGGTAAGAAGAAACCGCAATAACTTGCACATTTTCTTATACAAATACGGTTCACTGCATTTGGAATGACCCAAAAATTCCCTGCGGACTCATTTTTAAAATACTTAATACTTTGTGCCATATTATAATTAACAGCTCTATACTAGTACAAATTTTTACTTCCACTGGTTTGATTATGGAAGTTTGTATAGTGTATGGCAACGACAATTGTTACATTAGTATAAGGGTTCACCTACATGACCATATCTAAGCTCTAGTGAGTTGTAGCCGAGGCAGTACGGTACACTATATGCTACAAGTTTGATCATAAATAATCTTTCTAAAATTATTTAATCATACAGACTGATAATTTAGCTTGTGCATCTCAACTGCAAAAATTTGCATTTTGTAACTATGTGTTACAGAACAAAGTAATATGTACTGGACTTCAAAATATTTGTGGAAGCACTTGCATAATAGTGTAGTATACAAAACAGTTATTTTAAGTGGGAGACTTGGTATATTTTTAGCTACAGACTGAAACGAGTTTTTTCAAATTACTGTATTTGTGCGCACAAAGGCCGCACATCTTTGACCAAAAAATGAGTTTAAAAAGTGGAGTGCGGCCCAAATTGCAAAATATTTGGGGAAAAAATTTTGAAAATATTCTTTTTCCTCCAAAACAAATTTGTAAACATTAAGTTGTTTGCTGTAATATTTAATGAAAATAATGAGGATGACCATAATATTCAACATCTTCGGGTCTGAGCCACGTACACTAAACAAGCACGTCGACGTCGCTGCGGCACCCCCTCGCTTTTATGGCGCGTACTGCGACTGCTAGACACGAGATGTTTTACACAGATAATAGCTGGTGCCACTGCCAAGCATGTGATTTAAGGCCGAAACTATAGACCTATTTTGAACGACAACCAACTGCTCACCAATGCAGTCTCAATGGGGATAGGAGTTGCTTGTCATTCGAAAACCGTTTATAGATACGGCCCTAACTCTTGAGATAGTCAAGTTCTCTATATTATTATGCGAACGTCACTTTAAAGATTTTAACACTAGCATTATTTACCAGTAGAAAATATTCTTCTAACACGTAGGCCTACAGTATATTTTAACACATATCTGTAGTGTAATTTACCTACGTAAAAATATGCGCCCACATTTTAAAGAGTACATACAAAATTTTGCGTAACGAAAAGTGTGCCTGCTTCTGCGGCAGCAAGCAATGGTGTTTGTTTCCACGCTGTCACATACCACGCCACCTTGCTGGCTGCCGTAAGTAGGCATTGCCCGGCGCAGTGAAGCAGTTGAAGTTCGGCATGGCAAGTTCCAACGGGCCAACAGCTAGAGCACAATGCACGCGCGGGCCCCGGCAGTGTGGCACAGCACGTAACTGATGGTAAGATTTGTGTTGCGTGTTTACTGCTAACGAGCTACAAAATTATACTAAAAATTTCAACATTCCATACGTGGATTTTGATTGTTATAAATTGTTCCAGTTTCTTAGTGTGTGATAAACCCAATTTTTTTAATTTTTAAAAAAACTATTTTCAGAAAATATGTACAAGTTGTTGGCATGTGCATACTGCACCACTTTTAACTTAAAACTTACTTCGTGACGTGCTCTGTCTTTACCCATCTTCAGCCTTAAACATACTCACTAACTGTTAACAGACTGAATACAGTAAAAGAAAAACAAGAAAAACACGTGTGTCGCTAATAAAAAAATTCACGAGTAGGTTTGGGCGGGCAGAGAGACTTGCAGACAGGTGCGGGGAGGCTGGTTGCGGAGGCAGCTTCACGGAACAAGGTCAAGCAGCTGTTCGCTATTTTCAAACAGGCGCGGTTGCCACTTTTCAGGAATAAAAAAGTCAGGGTGGGGTCTATGTGCGCACAAATATGGTATTACATACTTTGCAATTTAATATTTCTGATAGCCAGTTATTAAAAAATCTGAAATTTACACACCATTAAGTACTCCATAGTACGTGTACAGTAGAACCCTCTTATAGTGTTTCCACTTATAACGTTTTCCTGGTTATAATGCTACCTTTACTTGGTCCGTAAAACTGGTTTGTAATAGGATATTACCCTGTTATAATGTTTTCCTATTTATAATGTAAACATTTCTTTGGTCCCTTAAGAAACATTATAACCAAGTTCTACTGTATAACTTTTCTAAAATTTTTGACGGAGATTCAACTTTACTTGTTTAGAAGTTACAGCCTTGCAAACCTTGCAAAAAAATTATCTGCATAAAAATGGCAGGCACACCTAATAATGTTATATATTTTCCTAATTATTTTATATAATGCTGCAAGCACTGCCATTAAGTCATATAAAGTATGACTACGTATTATAACATACAGTAAAGTTTGGTACCAAAACATATTGGTGCTCTGTACAAAATTAGTAGAATAAAGATTTTACATAATAACATAGCGACCAGATTTTCGGCAACAGTGACATTTTATTGAACCAGGGCTTTAGTAAAACAACATAATAGTATTCACAAAGAATACAAGTCATAACATTTCATGCAGCTTCTTTTTACACATAAACTGTGATCTATTTTCCTGGACAAAGGCAACTGTACATATCACTTTCATAATATTCACAGACTAGTAACCACCACTGGTTAAGTGCCAAAACTCTTTTCTTTCCCAACTCTGATAAAATGTCCTGATTGTTCACAATGACTCGCCAGTTTCACCAAATGCTCTGATAAGCTAAGCACTAGCTACTACATAAATTTGGAAGTGCACTAATAATTTCACCAGCTCTCCTTTCATCTGCATCAACAAATATCATTCAGTCTGTTAAATAAATTCTTCACCAGGGAACAACCTTGCATTTAAGCGTGTGCAGACGTTTCTGGTTTTTCGAGTCAGCAACCCTCTCTAGCTACTTACCAGCTTCTAATGATCTGTTTTAATTCCTTCAAGAGTAAACATTTTAAAAATATTGAAAGGGTGATTCAGTGCGAAAAGCACAGAACACAGAAAACCCGCAAATAAATAAATAAATAAAAATTATAATTATCAAACAAGTTTTAATGTATTTAAGGGGTGTAATATAGGGTGAAATTTTTTTCTCCTGAAATGGATAAAAAATAACCAGAGATTGATGATAAGTGTTAGAACAAAAATTAAACATTATATATATATATATATATATATATTCTTAGTTAGAGAACTAATTTCTTCACTTTAACAAATGCACATTTTAAAGTAGAACTGACAATTAAAAATATGTAATTTAGTAATTATTTATAGCCTATTTTCATCAATGTACAAAATAAAGCAATATTACAAGGCTGTAACTTATGAACCAGTTGAATATATGAACCAAAAATTTAACAAGGATTGTTTACCATGAAGTAGGCTCCTAGTTAATTTAGTGTATATTTAAGATATTTAAATAACAGTTCCATCAGATGTATTAAACCGTACCAAGTAAGCAGTAGTCTGAAAACACATAAAGTACAAAAGTCTCGCACTCCAATCAACTTGTGTATACACTAACGCAGATAGTTCAGAATAAAGAGAGCACTTTTGAAACCTTTGTTACGTTTTCTTTCTTATAAACGTTACAATAAATTACATTTTAATTTATTTTTCTAGACAAGATTGTCTTCCAAATTGGCTACTTCATCACAAATCACCTATACAGAAGTACTTCTATAAACATATTGACGTGACGTGTAACACATACTCCCCATACTATTTGAAAGAGTTGTGCAACAGGAGTGCATCACTAGATTTACCTACTTTGTGGACGAACTCCATT
Organism: Medauroidea extradentata; assembly: GCA_003012365.1. Taxonomy (NCBI): domain Eukaryota; kingdom Metazoa; phylum Arthropoda; class Insecta; order Phasmatodea; family Phasmatidae; genus Medauroidea; species Medauroidea extradentata. The sequence continues at coordinate 10,167 of PNEQ01000216.1, forward strand.
GCGATGTAGGCAACAGTATTCTCTCTAGTTTTCTTTGACGGACATCTACATTGCAATAAGTATGTCAAAAAACTAGATCCAGACATAGGTACTCCACATTCTAAAATTTTTTTATGAAAATTGAAATGTTTTGTAACAGTAAAGCAGAAGTTCAACCTTCAAAGTTAGTACGATAAATATTATTCCAGAAATAAGAGTTATGATTTAAGCAAACAGGCCTAGTGTGCTTAACACTGCAGATTTTATTCCACCATGCTACAACTTACGAGTTTAGATATGACAATGAAGCTGAACTCTTACAAGTGTTAAAATTGTTTTGCGCCATAACAAATTTGCAGCCATTATAAAATTAGAGAAAATAATAACTTTACTGTACCAATTTTAAACTGTCAATACACAATGCTAACAAGAAATGAAATACCACACAGCTGAAAAATTAATGTCTTCTATTGAAATGTTTCATCATGCTAAAAAAACATTAACATTGTTAGATTAAGTTGTGACAATGATTTAAAATTTTAAACAAATTTATTAAAGTCAATCTAAATTCTCACTAAAAACATTAAAAAAAAATTGTTAATTCTGATCCCTGAATATACAAATAGGAACATGGGTTCATGTTTATTTTAAGAAAACACTAGGCTAGGCTACACCAAGAAAACAAATAGGCTATAACATGAAAGTATACCTGTGTGGAGTCTTGGTCGAAAACTCTGTCAAACCAGAACGTTTTTATTACTTTTTGGTCCTGGCGATCCTTCACAGAGACTTCATTAGCAGAACAATGGACGACAGACAGGCCACGATTCTTCTCGGCACCATTCAGTGGCCTAAACATGTGCAACAAAAACCAAACTGTCTTTCCAGCCTTGAAGCAAAATTTTATGTCTAGTTGTAAACGTGTTGCTCAGTTTTTTTACAATATAAACTACAGGACAAATCCATTTATAATGACGACTGGGTACATCTTTACCAAGATCGTATTCTAGGAAAATGCTCAACGAGATCAGACAATATGAAAAGTGGTTATTGTAATTTTCAGGGTATCCACCTAAGTTGGCTCAAATAATTCCTGTACAATTCCTGTATACTAATGAAAAATTTAATGTACATTTACAGCTTGCACTATCGTAAATGAGTCAAATTATAATGTGAAAAGAATCTTGTACAAATTAAACAGTAACAATAAACTTAAGATTTCAAGAAAATTACTGTCGCACATATAGAAGACTTAACACATCTTTGTCACCAAAAGTCAGTTAATTCTAAATTTCTTTACTGCAGTCATCAGTCGCACTTCTGTTCCTGAACCCTGTGTGTCTACCCGATGATGGAAACATATTCCACTTCCATAAATGTCATCATACTGTGTCTTGAAAACTACTGTGTTTTGCTTTGTCTCATCGTTGTCATGTGTTGTATTCTCTCATCATTGTGTCGCACGTTATTACTCGACCACGACAAGTGTGCAGCGGAAGAGGGGAAGGGCACAGCGCTAGTAGCGCGCTTCAGGCAAGGGTGGGAGAGGGATGACCTTGCTAGGAAGGGAGTTGTAAAACTGGCCAGCGTACAGAGGTGGTCACGATTGTGTGCAACAGTGTCAACAGCTAAGGTCTCGAGGGGCGGCTCTGTAATGCTGCGGTCTTGAGCTGATGGAGGGTGAATGGTGCGTATACGGTGCAACCGAGCGAGGAGGTGCAACAAGGCATTGGAGTTGCATTCGGGAGACCCGGGTTCGATCCCCGGCTTTGGCCATCCTAATCGCGGTTTTCCATGGTTTCCCGAGATCGCTCCAGGCAAATGCTGGGATGGTTCCTAAACAAAGACAATGGCCGCATCCTTTCCTTGCTCCTATGAAACCATCTCTAATATCCTCGGTATCAACGAGACATAAGCTCACTTACGTTACCTTTAATACTTGTAAGGCGCGACATCAAAGAGGCTGTTACAAAGAAAGGAACATTATCAAATCTAATAAAGTTGCAACAAATATGGCGGGTTTCAAATTTAAACTTTGGCTATGTAGTTATCTTGCCAACACTTGCTGACTGTATATGGTAGGTGGATCCAGGTTTCATCAACATAAACTACTGTTTTTTTTGTGTTCCTGAGAATTCTCATTTTTTCTCGTACGCCATAGATACCTCCCCCTCCAGGCAACAATGTCGTTTCTTTCCATCAACACCTTTATTTTATTTTTGCATTTCTTGAACTGAAATCCCATTTTTTGAGGATTCGCCTCAAAAACTCTTTTTTCCCCCTAGGAAAATTAATTTCTTGTTTCAAAGTTGTTAGCAGTTTCTTGAGTGTCGGTACTTTTCTTTTAACTGTGTAAAACTTTTGGACAGTGCGCCGAATAACACCACAATCAAAATCATCAATAAATTTTTTTTATAAATGTTTGGCCTTTTTTTCCCAGGTGTGGTCAGTTTTTGGCCACTGGCATCTGCTTGGTTTCCTTCTTTTCTGATTTTGCAAATAGTTAGTTCAGATTTTCCTGTTGCAGCTGCCGCATGTTTATTAGCCTGACTTATAGGATAAATGAGTTGCCCGGTAGCTTTCTCTTTATCACAAAAACTAATGACATTCCTAACTACGTCCCTGCACTGGCTGTGTAACGTCTTATTACTAGACCTACTAGTTGATGCCATTATTAAACACTTAACAAACTTCCCACAGTTGTTTTACAGCGCCCATACCTTTCCTAAATCACTCGCGAACGTACGTATACGTAAACTACTGTTGCAGTATCTTTGGTCGTCACTTCTGCTAGCCTTCGCTACAGAGCGCTTCCTTCTCCTCCCTTCGTTTTGAAGGGAGAGGTTCGGAGGAGGGGAAACAGTCACGTTAGTTCGCATATTTCCCGCGTGCACACTTGAAGTGGTAGAGTAATAACTTGGGTTTCTTTTTTGATTTTAATTATTTTCATTTATTATCTGTTTGTTACTTGTTTTATTTTACCTGATTACTTTTTATTTAGAATTTTATCTTGTGTATGTATCCTGTCAACTAAAGAATACTCTGCTTATTTATGTTTTTCTATTATTTTTAGTTTTCTTTGACAGTCATATATTTCACAATGGAATAGCCTATGTCCAATAAACTAAATCCAGTCATGCAATCCCATTGCACAGTTCTTTCAAAGATCAATATAAAAGTTGTAAAAATTTTAGTTTCAAAGATCAATGTAAAAGTTGTAAAAATTGTTGTTTACTTCACTACTCTACAAAAAATGCAGATAAAATACATGATGTTCAACAACATAGAACCAAAAAATTTACAACAAATCCCTATATTGCTATGAAATTAATAAAACTTCCTAATACAATTATGAAGGCCTGTGACCACAATAACTTTAAAGCTCAACTCAAAGCATATTTTGTTGACAAATGCTTTTATTCATTAGTAGAGTTCTTTCATAAACAAGGTGTTTGTTATTATTTTATATAGTCTGTGCAGTAAAAGTTTTCCAGATTTTGAAATTTCTTTTCTGAGAAGTGTGTTGTGAACAGGGTAGTACACTGTTTTACCAGGAAGTCAGGTAGTTTAAAGGGGTCATTCCATGGAAAATCAACCAATTTCAATTATTTTGGTTGCTGACCCATTTTGAAAAATTTTGAAATTTTGTCACACATAATGTACATATTTCAACAGTGCAAACCCAAAGTTATTGATTTTTATCTGCCCTCATTTTGATTTTACAGAACAAAATGGCCGGTACCGTGTACCAAAATTTACATTTTCAAGGGTTTTTGTATTGTTTAATATCTTGATATCCATAAAAGATACAGTCATGTGTTATCTCATTGCAAAGAGGAGACTGAGGGCTATAAATAATGCTAGTAAAAATAAACAGAATGATGTTTTTATGTTTTCATATATAGATATAACAGCTGACCTTGAAACTGACTTTTTTTTAATTTTCAACTTCTCCTACTTTCGTTCCAAATTCAAAAAACACAATGAAATCTTGAGGCAAGTAAGTCTACATGGAGTACTTCGCAATGATA
>PNEQ01000217.1:4836-21425 GCA_003012365.1 Medauroidea extradentata
GAGTAAGAGCTGTAATTTGAAAACGGTTTTGTAGATATGATTTAAACATTTTTAACGGTATTCCTTTAACTCCATATAATTTTAATTTAGTTGCCAACAAATCGTGATCTACACAATCGAATGCCTTGGAAAGATCAGCAAAAATACCTAAGATATGTTGTTGTTTATCAAGAGATTCAACTACTTTATTAATAAAATGGTAAATTGCTTGTTCTGTCGATTTCCCTTTAATAAAGCCAAATTGATAAGGTATACGCCACGAAAAGCTCGGGGATTGGCAGATTTGCAGATTACATATGGCCTTAGTTTGTTGCTGCCGTCCATATTAGCACAAAGCAGCAACATGATTTGTTCTTTACTACGGTTACCATCCTTGCAAACTTCACCTTTCACTCATAGTGTTTTGTTTGGTAGCGAGTTGTAAAAAACATCCAACTCGTGTGCATTATAAATGTTTCCCGGGTCATAGCATTTCAGGATTTCTGCGAGAACAGGAAACGAGTCTTGGACTTGCTGTTCATCTACACTCCCGGATTCGCCAGGTATCTGCAGTTGAATAATTCCCTTTCGTTCTTCAAACCGATTCTGCCAGCCAGCACTGCAATCAAAATTGTCGATGTTCATACGCAGAGCCAGTTTATTTGCCTTATCGGTCCACTCAAAGGCATTCCCTCAGCACGTTGTTGAGAAAACCACTCGAACAACACAGCTTCCAGTTCTACGTTGTCTGCTTCGTTTTTCTTGTTATCTGAAATGTTTTCCTTTAATATTACATCTTTGATCTTCTCCTTGTTTTTTAGAGTGGTAATAAGTGTAGAGGATGACCGTTTATAACGTCTTTTGATTTCACTTTTGCTAGTTGCACCCTGTTCACACTCTTGTATAATTTTAAACTTCGTAGCAATGTCCGTTGCTTAGTGTTTATTTGAAGTCGCCATATTTTTACTCAAAACATGAACAGTACGATATCATCAATACTGTAGCATTAACCACATGTGTCTAGTCTCAAACAGGAAACAGCCCCAGCAGACGTGACTACTGTAGACTACTCGAGCAAGATGAAACACAAAAGATAACGAGACAGGGTCACTCGCTGCTAGCTGCGATTGCATCTCTTCCTCCCACCCCCTGCACACTCACGTCTGGTGACAAGCGTGCTGCTGAGCCCGACTACCCAGACTCTTCTTACAAGGCCTAAACCTATCCAACATAAATACCAACGAACAAAGATAACAAACAAGGTTAAATGGGACTACTGTCCCTTGCATCTACTGGCCTATGCTTATAGCTTATCAGAGATTAGGGATCTACTCTTTACATTCCTGAGCAAGGAAGAAAACATTTGAGAACAAACTATGTATTGACATTTTAAGCACTCCAGATACAATATTCGAACAACCTTATCCCACATTACAAATGTTTATAACTACGGCCACGATTTTGTCGCGAAAAGATTTTTGCCCCACTTTGTTTTAGTCTCTCAAGTGCACGTCGGCAGTTCTGTTTCAAGGTTATTGGCAGCGTGTCTTTGTTCAGACACGTTTCTCAATTTAGTGCACCAATCAGAATAAGACTATTGTGAATCTGTATGTCTATAATTTGCCAAGGCCAGTAAGAGTAAAATCATCCAACCACAGACGATGTAGCAGAGCTGCAGGTGTGCACATGACGCATGGAAACCAAATGCTGCAAAAATCTTTTCGCCATAAAATCGTGGCTCTATTTATAACAATTCAATGCGAATGCACGACTCGCTACAACACTCTTTACACTCGATATCATAAAATGTCAGTTCCTTGTTCCTTGTTTTACGTGTATCACTTCAAAACACTGACAATAACAATAACATGCTTGAACACCCAAAGCAACAAGCGCGGTTACAATTACCAATACGCACCAATACTTATAAATACATCTTTCCAAGGTAGGTCAATGCACAATAGAAACGCAGACACTATTTCTGAGTCTCCATTTATCCTCTGCGCACGAAACGCCCCTCGTCCATTCTTTCTATCATAATCTCCCTGCCAACGAGTACATTAACTCAATATTCAAATGCGAAGATTACCACTCTCTCCGATCTCCCGTAACGGAGAAAGCCTGGCAACCCATCCATTTCACAGGAATTCCTGTTACACCAGCGCTACTACCTCGTAGAGCTTAATCCCCCTCCAGCGGTGCCACGCGGTGCGAAGTCGCGCGCCCGAAAAATGTTTGTTAGGGTCTGTTCTGCACCAACTAAATCAACCTGTCTATTTTACTCACCAACCGCCTCAGGCAGTGTAGGAAGTAGATATGTACGATTGCAAGACGAACCCACTCAAGTTTCGTGTTGCGTCTTACGCACATCGGCGACCAACAGGATACCACAACCCTTCGTGACTACTCTTCGGTACAGGCACCTCTCCCATCGAACGCTGGCCTCAGAATGCGCTTCTCCCCGATGCGAGCAGCGCTCGCCTCCACCCGCGCGCCCCTACCGCCGGTCGGCGGAACTAGCCTTCCCCCCCCCCCCCACTCCAGGCCGCTCTCCTCCATGGCCAGTGGAGGAGAGGAGCGGGGTGGGCGGGGGGCAGCCAGCACCGTCAACCAGGGCAACCCAACTCCTAAATAATTCCCTTCAAGCTAACCACAAGTCACTCACAAGAAGGAAGGGTGAAAAGACCCCCCAAAACTCAAAATTGAAGAAGAAACCACCCCTAAAAGGAAATAGAAAAACTCAAGATACTCAAAACCCGCCGGGAGCCCGCTCAACCCCCCTCCCTATCCAAGTCTATGACCGGCTCTCGACCTCCGATGACCTCTCTGTCATCGTGACACTCTGCTCCCCCTCCCCTAGCAAACTTACATCCAAGACATTATACCCATATACCAATGTATCAAACAAAGAGCAATTCTACCAGAGATGAAACTAGCAGTGTACATTTTCATAATCACAGCGCTACAAAATGGCAGTGACAGCGACAGCAGTGCTGTGATATGCGTGCTGCTTACTAGATCTAGTAACAAGATCGATATAACAGCACTCAAATGCACGTGGTGCTCACTAGAACAGGTGTCCAGATGGTGCTTATGATATGCTTGGCGATCGCAAAGGTTCCCAACTCAGATGTTGCTTAGTTTCATATCGACGACGTCAAAGGAACAATAAAAAGACTGTGAGTTTACTTTCTATAATGTCAATGAAATGTGATGTCGTCGTACCTGGCCATGGGCCCAGTACGTTAACGCTCGGTCTCAATGTAAGTTTTTCTCAGAATGCTTTGATCCCCACAGCAACGTCCAAAGATTACGTGTGCGTATGAAATGTGGTGTCCCGAAAAGAAAAGAGTATCATGCTAAGCATCTTGTGCCGGTAAAGTCAGTGTTGTTTTGCCAGTGAGGAAGTGTAACGTACCAGCAGTGAACTCAATGTAGAGCAGTGTGTTTTGAATTAGCAAGCCATGTGCCTAGGGCGCTGACCGCTGGCAACACCATTATCACTAATGACGTCACATTCAGCCACCTCTGAACATAAAACAAGGGTTATGTTTTTCCTTGTTGCAGCAGACTTTGAAAGGCATCATTAAATGCCAAACAATTGTAATGTTATGTTTTATGCCATTGTTTTATTAAGTATCTTGTCACGGTATTCATTAAAGGGTTTAATTATGTGTTTTGTATCCATAGGTATGACTTTTAATTATTGGTGATGAAGATGAAGACGACAAAGTCCATATTCTCAATAAGCAAGAAGCTCTTTGAGCTGTTGAAGTTTTGAGGAACTACTTCTCTGGTTTTAGCTGTTCAGAAAATTTGTTTGATCAGTTAAATCACATTGACCAGAAAATTGAGCAACTCAGCAGCCAGCAGTTAAAACAAACCAAAACCTCAGAATTTTTTACACAGCATAAATTACTGTGAACTGTAAGTAGCCTACTGTATTTTTCTGTTTACTAAATATGTATTCATGTACATTCTGTAGCTATGACTTTGTATACATTAGTCACTAATAATTTTGCTAGGCTTATCTCAATATTTTGCTATTTAAATTGATAGTTGTAAAAGTGTTTGACTATTTTAATCCATTATTTTGTTACAACTGTTATGCTATGTTGTTATATCACTATTCATTGTTTTTCAAATGTTTAAAAAAATTATTGCACTTTTTACATTTTCGCTCTTTTTACAAAATTTTTAGTCACCCCCTTGTAAAGTGTAGAAAAGGGGTAATACTGTACATATTTAAAAGTAATGTCAAAGAATTGAGGCATGGCAATTTTTTCATTCTGCAGTTCTCTACTGGACAGTTTCTATGTTTACAAGGAGCATTCAAATTCTGTCGGGGTACAATAAAATCATTACTTGTCGAGGTAGTTGTATTTTTTAAATTGAACACTCTACTGTCAAGAATGTTCCAAAGTTCACAGGCAGTGACACTACTTGTTTAAAAATGTCATTATTAAAATTGGAACAATTTTTAGCGTAATGTACAAAAGGCAGATAAAAACCTTCACATTTTTTTTGCAACAAACGTCGTAAGATTACGATATAAAAATTAAACTAACAAGAGCAAATAAATGCAGTTACTACACAGTACAGTAATCACTGAAGTAAATGAAAATTAGCTATAAAGTAGCAACACACTTAAAGTTGTTTGAAAGATGTGACTGAAAACAGTTGATGTGAAGGTGTATGGACTGGGAAGGAGGGAGGGAAGGTCAGCTGTCCAGTGTGGCCCCTATCATCAAGCAAGTTCCAAGGTTTCACTCTCTCACAAAGGCTACCCTTACCCCACCCCCTGCTGTTTAAGGCCATCAAAAAATTTATGGCAGGGAAGGAAGGCACTTCCTGGCCTTTCAGAATGGTCTCTTTGTTCAAGTTAAAGGACCCAGGCCTGTGATACTGAAAGACAGTAAACGAATGAATTCACTTGAATATGTTTTCATAGTAATCCAAAGGAACGATTGTGAAATACTATTGGCTTAATTGATAGTGAAAATTTGATAATGCCCATCTCTACTTGAGAGGTTGTTTATGAATGTAAAGATTCTAATTTTTCATTGTATTTTGCATAGTTTTAGTTTCGGTAATGTATATTTTGCCTGGTGAGTTGGATGGCCGCCGGGGTCGCTGCAGGGAGAGAGCTAGCTTGGCTTTGTGAGGTCCGCCATTATGTTACTCTTGTTGTGCCTGTTTATGTAGCTGTATGTATTTTTTGAGGTATCGAGATGGGGGCAATCGTGTCGGTAGGGAGGCGCAAGTTTGGATGGACTAGATTCTGGTGGACTAACAGAATTGAGTGGTACTGTTACTTTTGTAATCTTTTGTTGCGCCTGCGGTAAGGTTATGTGGCCATGGTGGTAATTTAGTTGTATTTTCCTGGCAGGATGCAGACTTTGACTTTGTCTTTTGAACTGGTTCTCTCCTGGGAGTACTCCTGCAAAATTTAATTTCAGTTCTGTACTTTTTTTCGTTTTCTTTCAGGTTTGCCCGTAATGTGTTTGTTCCTCACATTCAGAAATTTGTAAGATCAAAGTGTAACCTACAGTGAGGTTAAGTAAAATTTCTGGCCAGATTATTGCTTTTATTTCATGGAGTAAGGTGGAATGCCCCATATTCATCTTTACATCCTTACATTTCTGGTGCCGTGACCAGGATATATTGTGCTGTAAAAGGGGCAGCGTCCCCCTTATACTTGTAACAATATCCAATGCGAAAACTAGAAATTAATATAACAGTAAACACTACGTGGCTGAAAGACACAGCTAGTTAGATAAATCCTACTAACAGAACCACAGAGTCTGTGAAAAACATGTTAATGTCTACGCGGCACAGGTGTCCTGCTTCAGGTCGTTTTTTCCACTGTCAGATCATCGCAGTGAGCTCTGAGCCCCCCTTCTCCGCGGAGGGATATCAGCTTATCCGCTTCACGCTGCCCGGCGGCACGATACCAGTCTACATAGTTCCTGTTACAAAACTAAAATCTACAAACTAAAAGGCGTGACAGCATGTGTAATTAATACAGTTAGTTAAAAGTCGTATCTGTGCATACAAAACACATAACTAAACCCTTTAATGCATGCAGTGACATGATACTTAATAAAACAATGGCATAAAACATAACATTACAATTGTTTGGCATTATAAGGATGCCTTTCAAAGTATGCTGCAAAAAGGAAAAACATAACCCTTGTTTTATGTTGGGAGGTGGCTGAATGTGACATCACAAGTGATAGTGATGTTGCTGTCGGTCAGCGCCCTAGGCACATGAGTTTCTAATTATAAACACTGCTCTGCTTTTAGTTTGTGCGTGCGTCTGTAGCTGCTCTGCTTTCCAAACTTCTGCAGTTATGAAGTCTACACTGTTACTTTCACCACAAACTGCTTTGTACACAAGGTCGATCAAATCATTCGATGCGCAGAACTCTTCAATTCCCAACTGCGTAGCAATCATTTGTGCTTTCTCTCTCAACAAAACACTATTTATGGGGGCTTTTGAAGCCTTTGCACCTACAAACCATTCTTTCGAAAGTTCAAGTTCCTCGTACTTTGGAACCCGAATTTATTTCAGCTTCTTGGAAAAAAAAAAAGCACTGCTTTGCACTTTCATTAATGCTCTCGCAATTTTTTACAATTGTGTTATGAGTAGAGATTGAAATTCCCAACTTTTCAGCAAGTAATACACATGTACCACTATGTTCATTCACACACTTCAAAATGTTCTGTTTTTCTTCGATCGAAAATGTTTTTAGTTTTTTACTGTCCTGCATTATGCCAAATCAATAACTGAAATACTGTACGCAGATTGTATTTGGAAACAACTACATTTTTTAAATTTAACGTTGTTCGTGTGCACATTCACCACGCTGGTAGGAAACAAGACAATGGCAAAGATTGTAACAGAAGTATTGTAAGTACGTAACAATCTACAGTTGCTATTTGATGTTGGGGATCCGGTAAACCGTAGCGCTAGTGTCACTTACTAGCAATTTATCGAAGTTGGGACAGTATGAGCCAGTGTTATCGGCCAGTAATACTGTCAGAAATTGGCGGCGTGCGTGGGGAAATCTCACAACTACAGCGCTAGTGTCCTCAACAGCCATTTTATTTATTTCCCAGGAAGTTTACGGCACGTGTGTACTGTAATCAGTGACGAACATTCGAGTGATATGAAGACTTGTAACGTAAACAAATAGCGTAAATAGCAGGAAGCAAATATTGGACGTATTGTAATTAACGGGAATGTTATGCGTTGCAACTTATGAAGAAATGGCGGGACTAGAATAAAATGGCGTAATTTACGGGAAAACGTAAAAAACTGTAATGCAAAAACGGGGTCCTACTGTACTTGTATGTCTCAGCAACATCAATTGCCTTCAGAAAGGATGTTATCTAAAGTTGGATTAATAAAGTCAGATCACAGAAGCAACATTAATTCTAAACTGTTTAACATAGTAATTTTTTTGAACATGAATATAGAATAATAATAAAAATTAAACATGTTTTGTATTGCAAAGAGGAAAATTTTAAATGTTCACAATGTGTTTTATTATATATGTTTATGTGTTAAGTTATAATTGGCAATTCATTACTCTCTTAAGCTTTTTTTATTTAGAATACTGTAATTAATGTGTTTCCTAACTGTAAAAATCAAGAAATTTGGTTGTATAAAAAGTTTGTCAAATAATGTTCATGTAGAATTAAAAAAAAAAAAAATTTTTTGTACAGTTTTTTAGTGTAATAATTGTTTGTGTTTGAAGGCATGATTACATATTTTTATATCCATATGAATTTGTTAAATTGTAATTACTGAAATTGCTATATTGAGTGGAAAGGAAAATATCATTCAAATGTTAAATGCTCTCTTATAGTGTACTTTTATATTCTGTATGTCAGTTGTCCTACTGTATTAATGTGTTTCGAGGCAGTGCACATTGAATTACTGTTGCTCACAGCCAATACTTTAGCCCACTGTACATTTTAAGGCAAAGAAGTAGTCTATTGAAAACTGTGGACTTTTCAGTTGATAGTGCCCATCTCAACTCTCCAGTGAAAATATTGCTTTCAAAAACATAATTACATGTCAAATGACAACACAAAGTTTTATAATTTTAATTGGCATGTCTTTTGTTTGGCCAAAGCAGGCCCGCACAAAACATCTCTCTCTCTCTCTCTCTCTCTCTCTCTCTCTCTCTCTCTCTCTCTCTCTCTCTCTCTGTTGCACACTCAATTTGCAGATGTGTATGTGCGCTCAGTGAAAAGTAAAAGTAGCAAATACAGATGAAATATAAATTAGGTCATCCAGGAACTGGGTAAGCACACTTGTGCTGTTGCACTCAACTTGCCAACAATACACTCGGCTTGAAGTCTAATACAATTATTGTTCAAATTGTTTAAACTGCTTTAGATAATGATATTCAAATAAAAAAATAATAAAACACAAGGTAACATCAACCTAAATAAACTAAATAAAATAAAAAATAGAGTAATTTCAATACTGACACAGGTAAAGACTAAACATCGCTCTTCTAATCTTCTGTCAACAATACTTGAAGATAATGAACTAAATAGATAGTAGCAAATTCAATAAATTACACGAAAGGATATAAAGTAATAATGATAAAGGAAATAATTATGGCCGAAGTGGGTGGGTGGATGGCGGCGTTACTATGAACCAATGGGAGATGTAACATGTACCGTTGTTGCAGTCATCAACTTCTTCCTTTTTCTGCATGATCTTTGACGTTTTCTGTTATTTATTTGTTTTGCAACTAGCTTTTTCTTGTTTGTAACTCACGTTTTCTAAGTTCTCACTTTTTCTTTTCTCACTTCTTTTTCTTTAGATAGGCTGCTCTTCTTCTTTTTTTTTTTTTTTTGGGATCTGAGTTAGTTTTTACACTGAATTTTTTCGCACTGTCCTTTACTGATCGAGGCGTTTCTGTATCTGAAACTAATTAAATGCACATCTAATAGATCGAACAGTTTGTAATTACGTATAAGGAAAATAATATTATGGTCACTCCAGAACATTAACCTGTTCCGAAATGTCTAATTCTCTTTATTTTTGTCACACCAGTAACATATCTGCCACACCCATAACACATCTACTGTCACCCCCTTAACTTTGTTTTTACAAAATTGCTATCCTATACAGCCATTGTTATACAACTTGTCAATTAAAAGTGTATATAACCTCACTCTGAAGTGTTAACTCTTTTGAAATTATTACTCTAATTGCTATATAAACTTTTGTGGTATTTCTGTTGTGGGTGTGACTTGAGGGTATTATCAGCTTGAATTGTTTACTGTATTTGTCCTACTTCCTTGTAAATTATGTTATGGAAGTAGGGAAGATAACAACTAGAGGTGGTCCAATATGGAAATTTGCCTGATATTTCCGATGTCTGTTAAGTCAACTATAATCCAATCTGATACAGAAAAATCAAGCACTTTAGTATTTAACATTTTCATTTATAAAAATAATAAATGCATATGATTTAGGTAATAAAAATACAATGATTAGAACATAAACATTTTTAAAATGGCCAATAACAAAACAATTGTCATACTGAAGTTTTTTATTGAAACAAATAAAATTCCAATTTTTTAAGTGCAATACACCACAAATAATTATAAATGTAAAATTCTCTACCCTTTGGTAAGCAAAAGCACAAAAACATTAATGCATTGCTGCCAACTGTTCTTTAAGCTAACAAATTGCTGTAAATGAAATTAAGGTGAAAAAGTTCAGATTAAACTATTACCATGTTCATACCTGTATGGGCATGTTAAAGCACATGAAAGTTTGGTTTTTGTAAACCTCGGTTTCTGAAATATGAGCTTGTGTGCAGTGTGAACCAACAAGAAAATAGTTTTAACTACACTATACGCAAAATAATTTTTAGGATACCCAGGTTTGCATGACCCAATAATTTAACGTGACTGTATGGTGTAAGATAATTCATTATTTGAAAATGTTTCTAGGATATACTAAGTTAATAATTGCGAACAATTTACATGTGAACGTGTAAACATAAATACTGTAAATAATAAAAGCTCAATGAAAACATATTTGAAGAGTATGGCTATCACTGGCCACTTCTAAACCGTGGGCACCTCCATATTTGTTTACAACAAACTGGGCTGTAATGAGTTTAACTGTTGTGCCTGTGTTAAATTTAAGGAAAAAATTATTTTTATTTAGTTTTATCACAATGAAAATTATTAGTTATGGGTGGATCATTATATTTTGTTGGTCCCCCGAGGTGATGAGGAAGCAAGAACATATTTTGTTCCCAACTTGTAAGTTTTTTTATTATTATTATTTTAAACATGGAATTCGTGTTGTTATTTTCCCCATCTGAGTATTGTGTTTGTTTTTCACTGGCATATTTCATTTGTAGTGATTGTGAAAATAAAGTCAAATTTTTAATAATTTATTGTGGGAGGTTTTGTATCAGTGATAGGTGTTAAAGGTAAAGGAAGGTATGTACCCTTTACCACCGGGTAGTAGCCCAACCATTACTTACGAGTGCGTGGTAGATAAATAAACGCTGAAACCATTAATTGATTTCTATGCTTTTTTTGAAGCCAATATGGATAAAATACTCAATGACAATCCTAAAATCCAAAAAAAATTTGCCATCTTAAAGTGTAAATATTTACCCAGAATTACTCATCCGTTACGCGTGATCTCTTGCGCCACAGCTAAATGCCAGAGGTTCCGGCGTCAGAGATTGTGCCTCAGAAGTTCGTAACACTGGAAACAATTTTGTTAAAATGTTGGCTAAAACTATTGCCTAGGATTGCCATTGTTTAATTTTCGCAAATTGGCTTCAAGGAACCCACAGGTATAGATTAATGCTTTTAGCGTTGAATTATGTACCACGCCCTCTTAATAATTATAAGTTATTATTAGTTCATATTATTTAAATTGTAATATCTTGTCAATAGTTGAAACTAAACTTTTGCCATGGAATCATTCACATTTTTTCAAGTGCCAATATCCAATATAATTGAAATTTATGTTTTTATCTGTGATGCAGATATTTCTGCTAATGACTTTATTGCCGATAAATCAATAAGTTATATCGGATCAGACCATCACTGGTAACTACTCTTGTTATTGCAACACAATCTAAACAATTTGGATGACTTGTGATTAGAGGCATCTGTTCGTGGTGAAAAATATTCAAGAATTTCGTTACTTTTTTGTAGATTTCGGTAAATTTTTTGTCACTTTTTCAAGTGATTTCAATGTTTTTTGTTATTTTTTAAATGTACATTTTCAATTATATTCACACAGTTTTGTATAATACAGGCATACAAAAGAACAAAAAACTTACTATTATTTATGTAGGCTTTTAATAGCTACTAAGACAATAATAAATAATCTTATTCGAATAGCTAGTTAAAAACAAAAAACCATTTTTACTATAATACAACTCTCAGTATTTGTATATGAACTTAATACAAGTATTTTGTGAAAAATAGTTGGCTGATCTAGCATGAAAATGTCAGTGCAGTCATCCATATTTTCAGCTGTGACTACAGTTCTTTGGTCCGTCATTATGTTGCCATAAGACGAGAATGCTTTTTCACAGTCCACATTGCTTACGGGGATCCACATAGCTTGTACTACACACTCAACAAAGCTTCGAAAATCCAATCTCATAGATACAGTATAACCCCTATTTTACAGATTTAGAGGGCTAGCAAAAAAAAAAAAAAAATGTAAAAAGGGGGAAATGGTCAAGAAAAATATTAGTTTTGTTTTTTACATTCACTGTGATAAATCCAAGAAAACTGAACATATCTATACTATCTATATTATCTTAAATTATATGATTTTAGTTCCTGCCCTACACAAATTTTTTTAAAGATGTTTAGAAGCAGTCCAGAATGCTGGTTTGCTTAGCTTTTAAGTTGGCACAAGTGCTCAATGTCTACTTTCGGTTTGTGAATTGCTGGTATTAAGTTTTCAGTACTTGGAAAACTGGAATCAAATCTTTTTAATGTAGAAACAGCTTGAAGTGCTTCAGCTTGAGTTGGAGGTGGCACTTCAACATCATCATCTTCTTCGTTGCTGTTGTGACATTCAGTAGAGGCATGTTCTGCCAAGTGGTCCACAATGTCATCAATGGTTTCAATTTCGGCTGTTACAATACCATCATCAACTTGTACAAAGTCGCTGAATGTATAGCCAGCTTGAAGTTTCCCTACTTCTTCATCAAGCTTGTAGTGGTGCTCCGTCTCCGTTGTTATTTGTTTATTATATATATTTTGGATGTTATGAGTTCCTGTTCGCGGCGACAGAATGTAGTGGGTCTGCTTCTACGTCTGCGTCGCTGATGTAGTAGACGTAAACTCAGACAAAACTTAGCCGGCCATCTCCCGGCGACTGGTCACGAGCTCCGATGAAACACAACTAACTTTGCTGGGTGGACACCCGGACTTACTCGGCCGAGCGGCGGAGGGATACATCAGGATCCAACTTGCCTAAAAAGCTGGTTGATTGATGTTTATAACCTAAAAATTGTATGTAACATAGATACTGATAAATTTACAAAGCATTTTATTCCATAATACCAGCTAAATATTCATTAGTTTATTAATTGGGGATGTGCAGCGTCATCAATCTGTCGCGGATCACCACCTTCACGGAGTTTTGCGCCCGACACTACAACCCACGTCGATCGAGAAACGCCCGGCAGAGCTCATCGCATTCCAGCACGTCCCTGTACGTGCCTCCAAGCGAGTGAACTCTGACCTGCCTGCCAGATAAATCCATCCAAGCACAGGCTAGCTCAGAGCTTATTTGAAATTTTAAAAGCCAGCACTTCTCTGTACGTGCTTCCAACCAAGAGAACTACAACTAGCCTGCTACATAAATCCCATTCCAGGAGAAGCAAGCTAAGAGGCTACTTGAAATTAAAAAAATCCAAACAAGGCAAAATATAAGAAAAGTTTACTTAGAAATGTTGCTTGAAATTAAATTAGCTTTAAAATGTGTCCAAACACGATATAAATCCGATAAAATTGACATGTAAAATTAAATACTTTTCTCTTGTTTTAAAGTTAAATTTAAAATAAAAAAAATTTTAATGTAAATTTCTCTACTCGCATCCCCAATTAATAGGTTGGATCCTGCCGTATACATCCTTATCCGTGGTTAAGTTGGCCTACTTAATTTGTTATAAACAACAAAGAAAAAAAATATTAATTAAGACAAAAAAAATTGAAATTACTGTATGAAAAGAGGCCAAGTAAGTGCTACGTGCCAGTGCACGTCACAACCCCCCACTTAACACACAATGGCTTTTCCCGAGGGACAAACCATTAGTGTTAAGTACACTCTTCGTATAACAGCTCATCACAATTATGGTTCTATATGCATACCAATGTTTTAAATAAGTTACATCACACTGTTTCATTATTACAATGATTACTTAAGCTTCATAAACTATACTACACCAATGAATACACATGGGCACTTGGGCAAATCACTCTTACTATCATGCTCTACAATATTACAAACTTGCTGTTTTCATAACCTCTAAAACACCACCACACTTAAAAATTTATCCAAATACAGTATACATAATTATTTTCCTTTACTCCACTACTGAGCATGAAACATTTATTTAGCACCACAGTATATAATATAATACATAATGTAAACAATAAAAAAAATCAATTGAAAAATATACCTTTTAAATTTATGCATCGACTTGTGGTAGCACACTGTTGTTGCACCCTTAATTTAAACGTAACAACATTTTTTTCAATCTGCAAACCATTACTTTCCTTAATACTAATATATCACATCCTGTACACTTGGTTGGCTTTGTAAAGTTTAGTTGATTACAGGAAGTCTGAACCATCAACTTATCACTCCCAAAAAATATGGTACACTCCTTTGGAACGACGACGAGAATGACCTAAACACTGGGTACACCCCATTGGACCAACGACGAAGGTGCCCCAAAACCAACAATTACATCATCACACACTAAAACAACTTCTTCACATAACCCTTCTCTGCATAATACCCTTCCTTTTACAGCACTTCCCTTTTACATCAAGTTAACAGCCATCAACGGCCACGATATGGTAAACAACACAAAAAATACAAACAGACCAAGCTTTTACAACAAACATTTTTCCTTTGCCAAACCAAAACACATAAAATAAACCCTTGGGTGTCCTAGCCTATTGCTGCAAGTCGAGCAGTATAAACTGAAAAGTTGCCTCAAATTCACTAATGTGTTATGTCACTCATTGTTATTTATCTTTTATGATTCTACATGATAAGAAGTCTATAATTAGATCCATGTTCACAGTATTCAGCAAATTCGTAAATAACCCAGTTACAACACTATCATGCTCAGTCATGATCAATTTAAATGGAATTTAATTCACTTAAAACCTTAATATTAATTCAACTTATAATAAACAAATATCATCATTAATGTAATTTATTACAGAACTCCAAACAGCAATTCACAAGAAACAAGAGTAGCAAAGTACTTAGTAAATTAGCTTGTGTATTAAATACAAGTGTGGTATTTTCTTGGTGGTGTTTTCAAGGTTCAAAACAATATACAGTAGTGATAGCAAAACGTTACAATACAATGCTATTCTATCTCTGTTGTCACCTCAACTCTACAATGGTTACATCTCACAAAAAAAAAAAAAAAAAAGCAAATTTAAACTGTAATTTTACTATGTCTAGGCATACTTTATGGCACCACAACAACAACAAAAAAATATTTAAACATTTCAAGAACAATCAAAGCCAGTTTAGCATACACTTTTACAAAGGTAATTAACTACCAAGGTACACCTTTCATAACACATTCAACTGATACCATTAATACTTCAACTACTTATTATGATCAACCCTGAGAAGAACTCTAATAATACCAAATGACTTTACCACTAATACCGTTGCTTTACTTGTTCAAATTAATCATAGTCACCATCACACTTTTCAAAAAAAGAAAATAAAATAAACTGAAGATACAATTGATTTATAGCAGCACCCAAATTTTCACTTCACATTATCAACTTAATTACACTTGTAAGCATTAAGTTTTTTTAACAAACTTCCACAACAAAGCGTATAATTACCTATTATTCATTAAATTTCAATAGTATTGGGAGGCTGCACCATAACCTCTTACCACTCAAACACCATTGCTACTTCACAAATTCATACAGCAACACACACTCTATAATTACGTAAGGCGTACCTATTTGCACCACGACGAGGCACCCTTCCACCAAACATAACTCAAATACCTGCCTATTTGCACCACGACGAGGCCAAATTCAACACCATCAACAACTTCCTCAACACAGGGCCAACCTTATTTGCTCCACGACGAATGCTCCCGAATCACCACAACACATTATTCATACCTCCATTCACACACCTTCTCCCACTACAACCATTTCCTCCTTCCATTACTCCTTTGCAGCACTCCCCTTTACATTTTACTAATTTAATCAAAACCACAATTATATTAACCAGTTTCTAACCTCAACTTCAAAACATTAACTCCCTTGACCTCTTCCCGTTATCATAATTATCTATCTATAATGCCTTATATTCACCAAATTTTAACTTTGAAACTTAACACACAACATTTGTTTACACTGCTGCTACATCTCAAGTACAGGTAAGTTAATCATTGTTTAACTTAATTTCTTAAATAATAATTATTTTCTCCATTGCCTTGTTAAATTCTGCTTAATTAAGCTCTGCTTGTACATATTACACAAATTTCAATCATTATTTACTTTAAACTTTCTCAAACCTCTGCATGATAAACCTCAGGGTTGACCAATGTCATGAAATTTCTAATTATGTACCTATACATTACCAAAGTTTTATTTAAAAATTTTAACATTTCGGTTACTTCTACCTTGCCCACAAGGTGAAAAACTAGATAAACAACCTTACTCACACTTCACAAAAATCAGTACTATTCATGTACTGAAGGTGCCTAATTCCCATGTTGTCATAACCCTAGTGGTGCCATACCTACATAATAATTTTACTTAACTTGTAAAATGTTTTCATTAATATCTTCATTACTATCTTTAGAAATACACACAAGTCCTTTTTACCCTGTTGAATAGGTCCCTCACTCGACACACACCTCTTGCTCCTCTGAGCACAACACAGGGTACACACTGTCACCCTACCCTTGATCTTCACCTTTCCTCGTGTCCACTCCTGCACCCCCCATCTCTCAACACATCTTTGCACCCCAACACATCTCTGCACATCTCTTTTCACTGCACATGCTTTACTCCCCAGCTCCTCCTGGCCTGTAAACACATTACTCAGGTGCTATTCTTGCACCCCCACTGTTCTACCTCTCTGACCAACAACACATCTGGGTTGGCTCGATTGGACCCAACCCGGTTGGCCCCAGTGGGTTTTTCTGAAAAAACCCAACTCGAAAAAACCCACGAAAAAACCCACTTTTAAAATATCAATTAAATTCACATCTATAACTATAATATGTGTGGTATTTTAGATTTAGTATATGCAAAAGTACAAAAAGATAGATTAAGATGGTGGTCTTCAGAAATAC
>PNEQ01000218.1:3953-26368 GCA_003012365.1 Medauroidea extradentata
ACGACAAATAGGTACTAGTAGTGTGAACATGCATGTTTGACAAATTATTCGACAAGAATCAAACACCCGAAAATAATTTTCGTGACTTTTATCAAAATATACTTCAAATTAGTGACTATTGTGGGACTTTCGTGACCTTTTTCACAAATCGTGACTTTTTCGGGACTTTCGTGACTTTAGTGACCTAGTAGACACCCTGCTTTGTCAATGTCAACAGCCCTCTTGTCTATATTAAAACATGACCTATAAACATTTCATTTATGAAATTTAAATGAAAGTTTTACTTTTTTTAACCGTAAGGTTTGCCAATATATTATAGAGAAATGAAAAATAATTAACCATGTTAAAACTGTCAAGTTTACAATCACTCACCTTTAAAACTCTGCCGAACACCAAACTTATCACAATGACTTAAGGGCCAAGCTCGCTATCTCTAAGGGATAAGGTATCATCTCTACGGAGGGGAAGGGGGAACTTCCTTGTCATTGAAAGCTCAAGGGGAAGGCCAATATTGCGTCACCATGTGGGACGGCAAGCATACAGAAAGCAGGAAGCAACTGTCGTAGTACAGTATGATAGGGCAAGTAACATGTATAGTTCAGCATACATAAAATGTGAACTAAACAGTTTAAATGTAACACTTTGGTTAAACTGAAGAGAATTCTTATTTCAAGAGTCTGTCAAAGATATTATGATATAATGGTACCGGTACGTATTCAGTGACTCACTTGAGTTAAATCTCAAATAATAAGTGTAGATAAACTGTAGTTACATTTGTAAATACATTAAACATATGGAATGTTTGTAAAATAAGAAGACTTTTTCATAGTTAGTAAATTTGTGATTTAATCCTTGTAGACTAAAGAATTAACTTTGTATAAATAATAGAATAAATAAAAAGCATATGGGGAGGATATCCTAAGGTAGGGAAAATTCCCATCAGATTAGAATTACTTGTGAACAGGGTGGTTGTATGTGTCTGCTCAACGGTGAGAGATGACATGAAACTCTCCACGATGGAGAAGCGATAAAATGCAAAGGGCGGAGAAATGGGAGTACCTAGGAAAAATCCGCTGCGTACTACTACATCTGCCGCATTTGCGTAATGCCAAAAATAGGCAGCGTGCGAGCTGTCTGACCACTATTCCATCGCAATCCTACAATTTGCTTTGCAAATGTGTATTGAATTTGTGTGGATTGGGCAACCTCACATAATTTATTTCAGAGGTATTTTATAACATTCTTTATCGTCATTTACAAATCACATGTAGTGTTTGCTATGATTTTAGTCTAATGGAAAATTGTTTTTTAATAGGTTCGTTCTGTTGAGTTGGTCTCAACCACACACATTGTTCCCAACACAACTGCAATTGTAAGTGATGACAACAGTGCAGGCACCATTGCTGCCATAGTCATTTCCTGTGTGGGCATTGTTTCCTTAGTTCTGCTGGCTGTTCTCGTATTCGTAAGTTACAAATATTCAATTCTTTAAGCAATTAATGTGTTTTATAGTTTAGTAAAATAAATTTTTGCAGGGTTAGGAAAAATGTTTTTTAAATGATTTAATTAATATATATTTAATTTTACTGATATCTCATTTTTAAAACACTTGTTTCCTACCTGTAATGTTGTACATCACAAACTTGTGTAAGTGTGATGATGTAAGTTTATGGCATAACGACATATGTTGAATAAGTAATATTCTTAGAGATATGCCATTCTAACTCACACGGAAGAGGGAAGTGTTAAACATATTAAATTGCACATTCTTTAGCACAGGAGGCAGAATTTAAGCTAAGAGATATAGGAGAAGCAAAATAAAACATAATTTTTTTAAAACTCAGTTTAGTAGTTTTTTCTCTAATGGTTTGAGAGTTTTAATTGATAGACCTAAATTTTCACCTTATCATACATAGTTTGTTAATCTGTATTTTGCATTCTGCAGGCTGCCCATAAATGCAGGACTGTTTCTGTAAGTAAAATTACTGTTTTTTCTTTCAATTATGTATATTCTTGTGTGCAAAGTTATAGCCAAACTTCATGATTTTAATACATATCTATTTTTTGGTTAATTTTTTTTTAAGATAAAAATATACTTTATTAAATACAAACAACATTCATTTGGACTCAGTGCAAATTGATAATATTCTGCAACATGAAATATCCAAATACCTATAAAACAGTAAAGTAATTATAGACATCATTTTGAATAAAAAAAAAATTACCAACCCAAAAGTTCTTGGAAGGTAAAGTATGTAGTATCTTAAGCAATTTTGTACCTTGTTACTTCCTAGTGATGTTTTAATTAAATTGGTAAAATGAAATGAGGACAGTAGATGTATTGTAAATTTTGCTCAGTGCTTTGACAGAGTATAATCTCTGTGCAGATGCTTATGCGCAAGCGACAGAAGAGGTTCAACTATGGGCAACGCTGCACACCTGTGTCGCTGGACGCATACAGTTTGGACAGTGTGTCTGTGTGCAACAGTGTGAGGCGCAAAGCAGCCCGTGCTTCAAAAAGGTCCTATGGTAATCCAGCTTTTGATGATCCAGTAAGTTTTTGATTGTTATATTGTACAATAATATCCATTAATCAAAATATAACATAGATTTTGTAACCACATCAACTGTTACCACTCTCCATACAGTCTGATCAGATATCCTATGTAGTATGTATATTATTTTTTGCTAGTCTGAGAACGTCAGTAACTCCTAGTTATTTGACTACTCTAAAACATCATTTAAAATGTGAATGTGCTGATTTGCAATTTATTCAGGTAACATTTTAGACTTGAAAACCACTTTCTGCAAATTGTTGTACCTCCCCCAAATGGAAACAAACAGCAATATGGTCTGGCATAGAACAATAGATTCTCTTAATTCTGTCCTGTGGAAAACTGTCACATAATTGTTATAATCACTGCCCTATATACTTCTAACCCATTGTTGGCTAAAGTTGTCGTCATAGCTGTCTGTTAGGGCCACGGTTGATGCAAAGGTTAAGGCCTTATACCAAGGTAATTTGAGTTTGATTTCAGTTAGGTCAACATAGATTTTTTCATGTGAAAATTATGCCAGATTATGTTGGTTGACAGGTTTTCTCAAGGCTATGTGTTTACTTCACATCTTCATTCCAATGCTTCTTCATGCTCATCTCATATGCCACTCCTCACCAGTACTTAAAACCTAGGTGTTAAGCTGTAAACAAAATGTCTTTAATAGTTTCGCTGTCCAAGGTACCAGTAACCATTTTCAAACTGCCTGCTTCAGGGCAGCCAATGTACTCAAATACCACATCCGACTCTAATATGGTACAACACAACTGCACACTCCCATGCAATTGTATGACATAATATTTTTATTGTTATTACTGTATTTAAGCCAGAATAGAATCAAGTACTGTACCCTCTTACAAAAAAAATTCTTAGTGGAGAAATATATATGCTTAGAATGAGCAAGACCACAATGTGTATTAGCCTATGTTCAACTGTGATAACATAATCGGCTTTAATCTCCAGCGATAGTAAAGTGATCAGTCGATAACGTATTGAACTAAAAAATATCTGGATTCCTTTAATCAAAAAAGAAACTAAGTAATTTAAATTGAGACAATTAATAATTGCATTTTATATTATTCCAAACAATTTGTTAGCAAAACAGTAGGCCTGATTCACATATCACTGCATATAAGCTCATTACAAGCTGCGCAACCAATCAGGAGGCAGCTGCACTGTCATTGGCTGAGCTACAAGTAGGTGTTTTTCCTGTATAAGACGCTTATTTCACCAGATGTCACAGTCAGTCTGCTGGAGTTCCTAAGTTTATACATGTGCTTGAAGACGGGAACAGATAGCAGTTCCCAAAACGTTGCATATGTTTTGTCTTGAGAAGTCTATTATATTTTATCTTTTTTTGTCTGTTTTGCGTTTTGCCTGTGTTCATATCCATTCATGTCTCTCATTATTTGTGTTGTCGTCGTTCATCCAATTGGTGTCTTTTTCACACAACCCATTTATACTGGTTTTTATTATTTTTTCACCAATATATTGTTATTTTTTTTTGTGTCATCATTCTCCAGTTGACTATATTCCACTTAGGAATTAATTTTGTGTTGTTTTATCTGTTTTTTGTTTTTGTGTTGTCATCTGGGATATGACTAAATTTCTTTAAGGAATTATCTGTACCTTTTATGTCTGTTGACTACATCTTACTGGCTTTTCTACCTTTGTTTTTTGTTTTATTGTGAGATTTTTCTGCAATACGGCAACTGTTATGTTTGTGATAACATAGCTCCTTTGTCAAGATATGCTTTCATCTTGTGTATTGATTTTGTTATTTTATGTAAGCCATGTCGGAAATGAAAGCTTATTTGCTTAAGAGGTCTATATATTGTGAATAATATTATTATAATCAGTATCAATACCCAGTCTTGCAAATGTCTGTGTTTACTTTACATAGTGTGCTGATACCCAAAACCTCCTTCCTTTACATTTGAAATACCATTCTTGTTATTATCCAAACATCCTGCCATCAACTGACAACATTTACCATCTGTAAATTATCATTCACAAATACCTATAGTACTGTAAAATTTTCAACTGCTCTAAAATAAACATAAACCAATCATTAAATTCCCTCACCTGTATAAGAATGTCGAGTAAACTACTATGTACGTTAATATGATACTCATGAAGTGTTTTGGTTTATTGTCTTTTATTACATCACATTTTTATTGCTTCTGTATAAATACATATGAGATTCCAGCTAAGATCTGTAGCTGTGGAAACACAATAGATTAATTTATGTAAATGTGTTTGTATACATTTACTGAACCTGCTGGTGTGTCCCAACTATAGATGACTATAATTTTTTGCGCTTTGAAAATATTATTTAGTATGAGACACAGGTACAATAGTGTATGTGTGAGTGAAGGTACAATATTCAACAGTGCACATTATTTTTGCTTACAGAATGCTCCATCCCACCCCATGAACTTTGCTGGTTTGGCCAACTTCAGCTCTGATGTAGCAGCTCTGGAAGAAGAGTTTAATATGATACCTCAGCTCAGCCCTAAAGTAGACGAAGTCCCCCAAGGAGCCGAAGCGAAGAACCGCTACGCCAATGTAATTCCCTTGCCAGAGACAAGGGTCACTCTGACACCTGTTGAAAGCGAACCATTGTCAGAGTACATCAATGCTAATTATGTCAGAGTAAGTACTAAGATTGCATGTAACTTGGAGCCATGATTTGTATCGACCACACACTGTGATTTTCAATGATTGTTCTTACA
Source organism: Medauroidea extradentata (assembly GCA_003012365.1). Taxonomy (NCBI): domain Eukaryota; kingdom Metazoa; phylum Arthropoda; class Insecta; order Phasmatodea; family Phasmatidae; genus Medauroidea; species Medauroidea extradentata. The sequence goes on from PNEQ01000218.1 coordinate 9,244, forward strand.
GGGACCAAAAGGAGTTGAGAAGTTTTATATTGCATGTCAGGCACCCCTTCAGACCACCGTCACTGACTTTTGGCGTATGGTGTGGGAGCACCAAAGCAAGGTCATACTGATGCTCACTGATCTTGTTGAGGATGGGAAGGTACTGGAATGTACATAATAATAGCAATAATAATAATAATAATAATAATAATAATAGTGATTTTTTAAAACTATATAATACTAGGTAGAGTGAGCATTCTTTATGTAAAGTAATATATGAAACTAGAAAAATAAAATTGTACTTTGTATGAAAAATTTGCTTGCGACTGTAGGTTCACAGTTTTGTGGTAACAAGCATTAGGGTTGTGCAAATGTGGCTTTTTGTTTAATGAAATGAAAATAAAAATATATGTCACTCAATTTCACGAAATCGAAACTAAAATTAAAAATACAGTAATTTTGTGAGGGATTGACCTTAATTAGAGTTCAACAAGTGTTTTATAATGTTCAAAATGGTTTTCTTGGGAATTTATTTAACTCTGAGAGACCCATTAGTGGTCGTACAATGTAATAGTAGTTTTAAAATATTCTTTCTAAGAAGACATAGAAAAATAAGTTCACAGTAGAAGTCTGCAAACATTTTGAAGCCGAAGTTAGTAAACTAAATCGATATTTGATAAACTCTCAAATATTCGTGAAAGTCGTGAATTTTCCTTTTATTAAACTTTCACTGAATTATTTTCTTACAGAAACTGGAAGTTAAGATTATTCGCTGTTGTTTCATTATAAAGAATGGACACAACCCTAACAAGTATAAGTTCAGATGTAAAACACAGAATTTCAATTCCTGGGCACAAAACCAGTGGTGCATACAAAGGTTGAATGCAGGCAGGGGCGAATCCAGAGAACATATCAGCAAGAACTGATCATTTGACGGTTTTAAAATTGAAATGTAATAATAACATATTTTTATTAGAACCACTTGGCTTTATTTTATATGCGTTGATTTTTAATTCACTTTAAAAAGTTACTTGTAATTAAAAATACAGTGCCTTCAGTGGTTGAACTGTTGATTTAATTGTTGAGAATCAAGGTGTTTGATTCCTTTTCTTGATAGCTCCTGCATCTTTCCCACAGAAAACAGTGAATTTTTAAATACTCAGGTGGTTCTCTCTAAGCACTCTATCTCCATCCATCACAGCACTGTACAGCTGATTCATCCCCATATCACCTTACCTTATTCATTTTTTATGCTGTTTTGAATTAAGAACAACTGAAACTCTGCGCCAGCCTTCTCTCATCACATTTGTCAACCTAGTTTCGAACAGGAGCGACACTTACTACCTAAAATTATTTTGTACAGTACGTCTACAATTTTGAAATGAAACAGGTAATTTATATATTACTATAAGACACGTAATACGTATTTTGAAAACACTTAGTATTATGAGAAGTTTATAAACATTTTTACAAACTATTGTAAGGTCCTCTTCATTTTACAAGTACTGGTAACAGATTTTATGGGTGCATTTAGAGTAAATTATACTGAAAATTGTTATAAAAAAAAAAGAATTCATGTTCTAATTCACTGCGGAAAAACATATGATTCAGTTGTAATGTTACAAATATTAATTACCAAGGCACAATCTGGAAAAATTATGGTATGAAAGTTCATTAAAAATGTGGCAGGGGTTCTTTGAAGTGAGCACCCATTGTGTGTTCATGCCGGGTCAGCCTACTCGTCCCTTCCCTTTGGCTCATCACCATTATTATTACTATTATTATACCTCACAGTCTCGTGATGATAGTGTCTATGCAACTTACTTACCAACACACATAATTAATAATTGCACAAATGATACATTGATATAAATAAATTATTTTGTTGATTACGACAAGAATCGGTAGAGAAATGTGTTTCTGTTAAGAATATATACCAAGAAATTTAAATCAAGGGTTCTGGTATCTGGCATATGTGTTCTGTGGCTCATAATTTATTTTGCAGTAATATACTCTGTAAGTGGAATAAATTGTGATCCATGCAAAAATACCAAGATTGTAATCTTGCTTACAGTCTGAGCAGAATCAACCCATGCAATTTAATGTTTCTACATCTTGCAGTTTGGGCTGTGCATTAATTTAATACTTATATCAGTCAGTCAGAATTTTTTTATAAATAGAGATTTCATCATGTTTTACTATGTGCCAGTGCACAGTTAAATGCAAAATGTGTACCTATATATGAAGTTCCCTTTCACTTGTTTAAATATTTGCAGCAAGAAAAATAAAGTTTTTCAATCATTGTCACGTACTGTAAATAAGCTATGTAGCAGTTCAGTTACTTTACATGTATTCAGGTGCATTTAAGGAAAATGTGTTTTAAAACTACAGTACAGTATATGTTACCCAGAGGTCACAACACAATGGCTTAGCTATTTTCATTGTGTAAATTTGTCAGTTATGTTGTACCAGATACCAGTCTTTCGTTTATGTACCAGTGTGTCATGAGGTTTGAATTTAGTAGCCATCTAACTCCCTTTTACTTACAGACTGAGAGGTATTGTTTTGACGTAAGTTTTAATAGTTGAAATATAATATTTTCATTTACCGGTAGTTTGTAATTTCCCATTTGACATTTGGCTGCTCTCTCAGGGATGGCAGTGGGAGGTCAACTGTTGTTATTATTGTCTAGAACTGTTGTTATGACTGTCTAGAATAGGAATCTTCATGTTTTATTTTATTTTTCAATCCCACGTGAGGAATTACAAACAATCTCATTTTTTCGAAACTTAAAAAAAAAGAGCTAAGCAAATGTATATGCCTTATAACATACAATCCAGTTCTGCAATAAAAATTAGAGTTTCCTACTGTATTTGCAATTTCGAACTTACTCCCTCTCACTCCCTGGGGAGAAGAGTGTCTCATATTTTGGTTCATTGTTTGGCCCTCTTTGCATTGTTCCACTGTCTTCATTCACCTGAAATGACCACCCAGTACGTTTTTTTTTTTCAGTCTCTGAAATACACATGAAATTGCAGAACTAACAATTTTTTCTGCTTACATTAAATGCAGTGGGTTCAAATTATGACTTTTCCTGTTTATCTCACATGTTAGACATGTTAGTTTCAAGAAATACATACAGTATTTATTTTGAAAATGTAGGCCTATGCATTAATTTTGAAAATGTGTACAAAATAATATTTACTCTATATCACATACCATTAATGTACTATTATTATTTTTAACACTTTTAAACTAGTTTCTTATTTCGTTTAGGTAACAATAACAGCCATTATTATCATTATAGTCAAATTTTTGAATCTGATAGCAGATGTGGTGTAGAAGGTACAGTAGTATGTAAGAATGTGACTCTACTGTAAATATTAAATCACTGACGAGGTAATTTATTTGTTTTAAATAAAAAAAACATAGTATTAAAATTTAAAATGGGCAACAATTAAAACCATAACTATGTAATGTACATTGTTGTGTATTATTAAGCATTAAAAATAATTATCAGTATGTGCATATTTTATAGTTTCTAATGGCATTCAGTCAGATCATTGTAGTAGTTATGTCGTGTTATAGAGAGAAAACTAGTATTTAGAGTTACACATACATTTATGAATACTTTAGGGATTAATTTGTAATCACATTTATGATCATATCTCTGAATTCATATGACAGTAAGAAGAAATTCCACCAGAAAATTTTGGTCTCAAATAATGGCATTATTAAATGATGGATGATGGGAGATTTAGTATGTGATGTTAAAACTTTAGGACTGCACATAATTTCTAGAGAGCAAAACAAGATAGGAGTCAACTTTATACATCACAGTCAGACCCGTATTAAACCTCTGCGAGGCCCCTGGCATTATCTAGAGAAGAGGCCCCTTTTGCCGGGGTGCACTTACCCCAAATTTAGAACGGGGAGGTCCGGTGGCCATCCCCCAGAAAAATTTGTATTATAAGGTGCAAAATGGTGCTATTTTAAGAGTTTTTTTTATAAAATTTTCTACTGGACTTGATCTTTACACTAACACATAATAAATTGTATTTCGTTAACTTAAGTTTAGTTCCTGTGCCACAAAAATACAATTCCAAAGTTTTTTCAATGAAAATACATTTTTTACTCTGCTTGTCTTACATTACCAATTTAACAGAACTGTTACTAAAGTTTTGACGATATCAATACATACAGTAGTAAATGGGCCTATAATAGTTTTTAAATGATGCGAGCTACGACTGATTAATTTTTGAGGTTAAATTGATATCAATAAATAGTAACATAAAGTATACCAAAAGTCAGAAAAATCATGTTCCACAAACAAATTTTAGTTTTAAATTACCACTGAATGATGATATATAATACATTTTTTATTTGAATAATGAAAAATGTGTTAAATAAAAAAAATTAACTTTTTCAAAATCAATTTAACTTTCTCCTTAAATAAACACTAAAGTCTACTTCAAAGTTATTAGCCTCTTGTACTTAGTGCCTATCAGTATTGTTTATACTATGTAAAAATTGTAGAATGTTAATTACGTAGGCTTCTTTCTATTTTTTTTTAAGCAAAGTCTTTGATAACATTACTAAAGTCTAGTGCTCTAAGTATACCACGTTCGATACTGAGAATGCGCAAATGTTCAATCGTTCCTGTAGCATGTAACTTCTTTAAAATTTCAACAATCTTCAGTTTAGAAAATGATCGTTCACCCGAAGCATTCGATACCATCATTGATAAAATCATTCTCAGAGAAATTTCCACATTCGGAAATGCTGGCAACAATCCATTTTCATACAGATGATAGATGATGTGTAAATTCAACTTCTTTGAGGGAGTAGATCGACACCGAACATCCTCACCTTCCAAATTTTCTTCGTGCATTGCAATATTTTTCCCCATTTTGCTTCAGCAGAATTTCCACAATCGAAACCGTTGTAAAGGTGTACAAGCTGCAAATTGTCTTTATTTTCTGCAAGATAAATGTTAATATGTAGGCATTCTTCAGCATGCTCCGACTCGCTTACGTCTGGTTTGTATACAGAAGCAAAATCTTAACAAAACATTTTCAGTTGGTCTTCTTGATGATAAATCAAATCTTCCAGGCACTCTGAGTTTATCTCTTACTCTGAAAATAGTATCTGAGTTTCTGCTGTCGTCGAAAACAGTAAATCGAGTGCTGCGTCTATTAGTTGCTAATAGGCCTACACAGTATCTGCCCTCGCTGACCATCTAGTGTTGGAGAGTGGTTTTAGCTTTTTACTCGAATCAGTCATTACGGATAACAAAATATCCCATCTTCTAGTTGATGCTGAAAAGAAGTTGTACAGGGATTGAATGAAGTCAAAAAATATTACAGCCTTTTGGTTGGCGTCTTGTAAATCCAGCTATACCTAAAATTCTCATACTAAGTTCAGAGACAGAAATCGCTTACCATTACCATACATACATTTTATGAAACAGCAATTTTTTGAAGTAACAACTTAGAAAAACTTTCGCTTACTCTCATAGCACAAACTATACTCAGTAGATCGATTCCTCGATAGGTAAAACATACATTGCTTAGTGCTGCCAACATAATATGCGCAGTGCACCTACACCATCATTCGACAGCTAGCTTCTTGACTCGATTCCTATCGATTGGTTTGCTAGTTTGTAATGTATGAATTATTAAAAATGAAAATATGTCCGTAAGATATAATATGTAACTGAACAGTATTTTACTCTTCAAGCCAAAAAAGAAATTAGTATTTTTTTTTTTTTGCGAGTGTGTATTGTCACACACACAATATATTTCTAGGTTATCTCTGGTGATTTATATGAGGCCCCCTGTCAGGCGAGGCGGCCTCCGGGCGTGCCTATACGTTAATCCGGCACTGATCACAGTAAGGATATCAGCACCACTGGCCTCTACACTGCATTTCCACTTGCCACCATCCTATTGGCAAATACTGTTTCTAACATGCTCACTGTAAAATTAAATGTTGTTGTTCAGCATTCAATGGCATTACATTTGAACTGTGTTCCAATTAAAAAAATCAAATCACATTGTATGTGAGTTAGAACGAACAGTGTTCAGTTTTGGAATGCATGTTGACGTATGTTTACTTACAAAATCGACAAATGAAAAAAATTTCATTGAAGCAATACTTGGAAATATTTTTAAAAAAATTTTTTTTGTTACTTATGCTAGCTGTATGTTATGAATGAGGCAGTAATAAATGTGTGGTGGATAGCTGTATTAAACAAAATAATTGCAGGAGGATGTAGTTTATGTACATAGTCCTTCTCTATCCCTGTACATTGATATAAGTTAACAGAAAAATTAGATGTTCAAATTTTGGCTAAATGCGAGGAATAAGTACCAAGGCAGAGGCTTCTTTAAAATAAATATACAATCTATTCTTGTTACAATACGTTGCATTGTTAGAATAAAAACAATTCTGCAAACTTTCACAATTTTTTTGAAACTTAAAACTACTGGAGAAATTAACCAATAATTATACAGTAACTACAGACAGTGGACATACTATTGTTCTTCCTTATACATAAATCATGTAATATGTAAAAACTTTTAGCCTTAAATCACTGACATACTAATGGTTATAGATAAACAGCGATTCTGGGGAAACAGGGCATCATCGAAAGCTACCTTTAAGGTATATGGACCAAAGGTGTTTTATAAATGAGGAGAGGGCATGGAAAAAATTATTTCTGGTTATATTACACAGGCCAAAGTTACTTATAAGTATCAAGCCGTTTTTTATGAAAATATTTTTATAACATTTGTCATTTTCTTAACAAATGTTTTGCCTGTATAATTTTCATTTGGTATGTAAAGCCTGTAGAAATAATTGTATAAATATATTATTCATTTATTTATAAATTTCTATTTTCAGTAATTTTGTTCGTTCATTTTAGGTTTATTTAATTTTTATTTGAATGTACTTAAGTTTTGCCCGGTCTGCTGAGCTGTGTGCAGAGCTTTGACGAGTGGACATTTAATTTAAAAAATGTTCAGTGTGCATAAACAGTGTCTACTTAGGAATAACATTCAAAACTTTATACACATTATGTATAACCATTTTAGGTCCTCTATTTATGTACATCTAAAACTTTTTTACTTGCTGCTGAAAATGACAAAAATTGGTGATTTTAACAGACCTTTTTAGACATGAAAATCCTCACAAATTAATATAGAAATGATGCATGATCGAAGCACTCAATCCTCACTAAAGTGTGTAGCTTAGGTCTCAAGTCATACTAAACTATCTGTAGAAGAAAGCTCGCACCAGTCTTGCCCAACTAATAGTACAACTGGCAGATCACAATTGGTTACTGGTTTTATGACTCCTTCCGAGTGACTGAACAAAGATACTAAGACTGTTCAAAATTGCTTATTGGTAGGTTTATCCACGATGGCTGAACAAGCTGAAATCATTCAATGACCTCTGATGCAAATAACTTTTAATAATAATGGCTAAAACAACTGGATTTTTAAAAAAATGTCTACATTGGGGGTCAATCACGATATGGGGCTCGGGGCACAGTGCACACACCTGTCCCTCCTCCCCCTTTAAGGGTGTGTTTTATGTATAATATTAATTTTAAGACGTCTGCCTACTGACATCAATTGATATTTTATTCATTAATTATAAATTTCTGTGAACTTAAAAAAAGTGTAAAGTAACTTGGTGCATGGTGTTATAATTTGTTTTAAACAAGGTAGGGTTGTACCTTCCTTTCCGATAAATATTTTAGTAGAAATAAATTTCTCTGTTGACATAAATCATTACTCAGTTGAAAAACTTATTATTTTAATTTTGGAGATGGTTTAAAACTAACTTTACTAAAAAAAAATTCACTGTTAAAACTATTCTTGGGATGTATTATGAAGCGTATAAAAATAGAGACCAGACTGTAACAAAGAAATCCATGGCTACTGTTGTTTCAGGAGAAGTGTGCTGATTATCTACCACCATCCGAAGTTACAGACTGTCATCGTTTGTTTGGGGATTTCCAAATCACTCTAAAGAAAAGAGAAGTGAAGGATAAATACATAATATCAACACTCCAGATAAAGGTAGCTCTTTGTTTGTAATAATTAGAATGTACTACAACTATACATTGTAAGTCCTTGCTTAATTATCGTGGGGTTAGGTTCTTGCAATGTTGACGTTAAGGGAAACAGATCTAAACAAGGCACATTTACCTACTTGTGAGAGTGAGAATTACTTAATGTTGTACAACTGAACCTATGTCCTTTTTTGTATTAATGTTCTTATGAATTTCTTCCGTGTTTTGAAGTGTATGTAGTCAGTTAAAACCAACATTTTACTAAAGAGAATTTATTAAGTACAGCATTTCTCTAAAATTAAGCTGCCCCTGCAAATAAGCATACCATCAAAATTTACAATGAAAAAAAAAAAAAAGTTAAATCTGAATATTATCTTCTTAAAAACTGTAATACCAGATTTATCTTTTTTCAAAATGCATGTCATTCAGTGATTTAACAATTTGTGTCACTTTTATTTACATTCAAACTGAAATGTGTGGTGAACAGACACTATTACAATTTCTTGTTCGTCTCACGCAAAATAGGCAACCCATTAGTTTCATCATGTAATAAAATTCACAAATTGTTTCTTAACATCTTGGAAGGATTCTATTTTTAGTTGCCTAAATACATCACACAAAATACTGTACGTAGTTTTAAAATAACTAAAGCCAGGTATCCTGTTACAAATGTTACCTTAACTCATGTATTTCAGAGAAGCTTGACTGTATGTTTGTCGTACTTTGCCATAACAATTTTAAATTGGCATCACTACTTTTTCAACATAGTTTTTAGAATGGTGCCCTGTTTTATAGACATATCGATGCTTACAGTAGTATCAATTTCACAAAGATATGTGAATAACAAATGCAGAGATTAACGTGCTACAATGCACAAAGCAGATCAATGAGTATGAAATAAAAGTAGGCAATATCTAGATTAGTAACTTAGCTGCCTGCTGGCTACTAGTACTGTTAATTCAACTTCTCGTTATAACTTTCAGAGTAATTAACTATTTCTATTTTAGGCTGTAATTTTGGTTTCAAATGGTTTTGCAGAGGTATTAAAATTAGGATTATTAATTTTAACTAACATTTTGGCTTTATTGGGGCTTGTGTACATTTTTATTAGGAACAGTGATGCAGGAATCTTCCAAGAATGTTCTAAAAGGTTACAGGAGAAATGGTTTGAATTCTGAGTCATAGTTTGTCATTCCCACTGTCTGGGAGTATTGATTTTTGTTTTGGTTCGTAAGGTCGGCTGATGCCAGGTCGCACAGTGTCTTGATTGGATGAGAGAGGTGTCATAGCTGTGCCAGTCTATTGGGAAGCATAATTTTATGTGTTCCAGCCAGTTTCAAGCCAAAACTTGGGCGAGGCAGGGTCACGACACTAACTCATCATCCAAATTTGTCGTGAACTTTTAGCCTTCACCTTCAGCGCCCATGGTTTAGTCATTCTCTAGGCTATGTTACGGACATTGATTTTATAAAATGTAATTTTTTCTATTTAAATTTGTGTTCATTGGTGGGAAAAAGGCCATGAGGATGTTGAGGGCGATGGTGTCCTCACCTTCGTAAATTTAGTAGCCACAAATGTTTGTTATCTTAACGACACCATTTATTAGACGCAAACTTTATATATAAAAATGGCAGTTAGTTGTCAACATTTCATTGATGTAAATAAAACTGACTTAACGGTACGTTGAAATTGTGTCATCTCTTATTTTAAATACCCTTGAATAAACTATGTATCCTTCAACTGCCATATACTGTACTATCATCCAGAGTGTGGGATGGTTAAGTAACTGTTGTTTTGCTTTGAGATCTTAAGTACACAATGAGCAGACTGTTACATCTTCACCACTTTGCTCCTAGCGCTGCGACTTTAGAAGTTTACAAAAAAAGACTTGTTAGCATTATCCAGGTTTTCTCTGTCAAATATCCAGAATGCTCAAGCACCAGAGAAACAGGTTGTGATCAGATGCATGTAAGCATTTAGGTAGGTACAGTTTTAAGTATAAGTAAACTTCTCTCTGGTCACTTATGTATGAAGAACGCTTAGGGCGCTATGTTAATCATTTAAATAGGTAGAAAGACAGGGAGTTATTTCTTGACAGAAACACACATGAAAAGGACAGACACATCTTGTTGTGCAAGTGCATGGTTGTGTTATGTTTTGCTGGCATAGGTCAGCTTCATCTGGCAGTGAGTTGAATGACTACAAAATTACTCATATTGAAATTTTACTCTACCCATGTTAACTTTGCTACTTTTGGTAAGCACCTTTTGTTTTTGTTGTTGAATCACTAAACTTTTCGGCTAAGTACTGAAATGACAAAATTGTTTAGAACTATGACAAAATAATTAATAATGATTCTGAACATTTCTTGATACATATTTTACTATCCAGAACATTTAATAGTAATCTCTATAGCATCTTAAGCAGGAAGTTTGTAAACGTATTGACATTTAGCTTTAGCAGAATTTAGAAAAATGTAGTAAACAAAGTTCAAATTTTTTCTTTATTGTTTTTATATAGTTAGGTACTGAATGGCTCAATGATCTTTTGCCAGTGTTTGTTCCATCTTCTCTGGTCTTGCAAACTTATTTGTTGGTGGATGTTGTCTACAGTAGATCTAATTTTTATGGTACTGTATACGTATTCTTTGTCCTTTCATTTCCCAAAAGTAATTTAGGTTTTCTACAACAGTATTCTTAAAGTCTTCACTGTTAGTAATGACAATGGTTATTTATTATTTTGTTCTCATATCTAGAAAGTACATAAAACATTTTGTATGTTCAATGACCTATATTTCCACTTTTGTATGCATACTCAAGTTCCATCTACTCGTTCATTGTAAGCAATTCCACTGAGTGGGAGATATTGACAAATAGCCAGGTCTTGAGTATACACAGGACATTGGATTATAACAAGCAGGTCATTTAACTCACTAATTTTTCTTTCTCTAGTTACAAATATGGTGCATAGTATTTTGTTTTTCGTAGGTCTTGATTTTAGTCAATTCTTCAAGGTTTGTCTTGGCTTTAGGTTTCAGCATTGTCAAATTTGTTGTTTGTCACTTTGTTTTATCCTTTGTTGTATGAGACATTAACCACCATCTCCACAGTAGTATTGTCTACTAAGCCCATAGTGACACTAAATTAGACTTGACTGAAAAAACAGAAAGTAACTGTGAAAGTCTGCGAATATTGTAAATTTTTTCAAAGCCGGGCTTAATCAATGGTTTAATGGGCCGCAATGTACCAAGATGCATGTTTATTTCAATTAGTGTTTAGTATGTACAGGATGTAGTGTGAGCAAGTGCACATACTGTAAAACGTGTGTTGGCAGAATCTAGAGACAAATCTGTGGCGGGAAGTCACCCACCTGTGGTACCTGGGCTGGCCAGCACAAGGTGTACCAGAGGAGGCCACTTCTCTGATTGCTTTCCTCATTGAAGCTCGCTCCTACACCCGAGGAAACACTGGACCAATCATTGCCCACTGCAGCCCTGGCACTGGACGCACTGGCACTGTCCTAGCATGTGACCTGTGTATACGAGAGTTTGAGCAGACTCGTATGGTGGACATTCCTCGGTGTGTGTCCCGGCTAAGGAGAGATCGTGCTGGAGCTGTTCAAACAAAGGAACAGTATATTTTTATTTATCAGGTGAGACTGTGATTGTATGGCCATCAATTAAAAACAGTTTAGGTTCTCTATAATCTGTCTCATATAAGAATTCCACTTTTTGACAGTTGTGTTAGCATTTTTTTAAAACTGTTTCTATGAAATTAACAGTGCTTCCCTCTGCCATAAGTGATTTTCACACAAAATCACTCAGCTGTCTTTTAAAATTAAAAGTATTTTTCTGTAGAAATTTGTACATTTGGTAAACTTTCAGAACTGTAAAAAAATAGAACTGTTACGTGAGACAGAATACATGATTAGTTTATCAGAGGACAGGCAAAAATTTACACGTAGACTTTCAGTGGAAGTGGTCTTGAAACAAAGATAAATAAAAAATAAGAACACAATATTTTCTTTGGGTGGAGACTTTCAATCCATCTGGGTTCAATAAATTGAAGTTCCTCTGCAACAAAAGTCCATTGGATTTATACAATTTTTATAATTGGCTTTTATTACTAAAAACATTGTTGGCTACGCTTCGTCTAAGTTACTTGTCAGACCATTTTAATTTTAAAAGCTACTCCATTTTTAAATACAGTATGTCCAGCTGTAAGATAAAATATTTTACATATGTAATATGTATGTTTTTAATGCATCAGACAGCACTGCAATAATACAAAATTTTGACTGAAAATTAACAAGTAATTCTTAGATAATTGGTAATATTCTGAACGAACTCTATTTGTGGAGAAAGCCTATTCAGTGCTGTTATTTAAACAGCAGTAATGGGTGAATTTAGACAATGTATGGTCACACTGTAGTGCTTCAGCGGAAAAACACAAGAACAGTCTCTCTCTCTCATTTGGGGTGGTTCGAAGAAGGGCGTCATATTAAAGAAAAAGAATAACAAACCACATAATTCTATAACTGGTATATTCCGCACCGCCGTTAAAATACATTATACATCGTCACAGTCAACAATGCGCCTACTCGGTGGGCCGTTATTTGTGCTAATGCATGCGAACAAAACAAATTTCACGTGAAACAGTAAATTAGTTGCAGTTCCAAATAAAGGTCCTCTCCTTGGAAAAACTATTTCCAAACTAAAATCAAAGTTCTGACCACGTAGCCGCAATGCCAGGCCCGCAACCCCGAGTCGTGTCCATTCTCCTTCACTCCTCATACAATAATGGCCGCCTCTCCCGGTCCCGTAGTGCTTCCATGGCCACGGAAGTCAACGTGCACAAAATGGCAGTGTACCTCGTGATTACAAACACCACTAAGATATATGCCCGGACTACAGTTGAACAATATTTTCAGATAAACATTGCTTAAAATTACGTTTAAAAACAAAGGGCGTTATCTTAATTATTCAAACATATTACTCATCATTCATAAATAAAAATAATAACTCTGTTTTGTGCCTTACATCGGCGCCTACTTTAAATTACTTAAATAATTTCTGGACATGATTCTAACATTAGATACAGGTAACAACACTACAATGCCTGACTTGGCCCACCGATAGTCACAATTACTCTAAGCCTAGTTTATGATTGAAAGAAGTCCTTGCTTGTTGACCCTTTGGCATGACCTTAGCACCATGAAGTAGCATAAAAGTTCAAGGTCATATACTGATATCACAAGAATGGAACAGGTACAATATTTTACAAACCAAAGTGCTAAAAGACATATATTCACAAAACAGAGCTTAATAAATGCAGGTTCCTTGCTTCTAAAATAAGTTAATAATGTTAATGTAAAACAACAAGGATGATATCACTTCCTCAATGACACTGAATCAGTCGTAGGCCGGGACCAAACTCACACTACCGGGCGACTTGTCAACCTAAACCACAGATAGTTGGTGGCAAACACTGTACCCTAGGCTTAGCATATCAGAGGTAGTTATGACTTATGCACACACCAGATAAATTTTAAAACAAACACCATTAAATAAAGTACTAATTACTATTCAGAAAAGTGACCCGTTTGACTGTTGTGTGTATGTACATACACTGTGCTTTCATAACTGCCATATCTTCTCAATTTAATGAAATAAGTTTTTGCCGTCGTATATTTATGTATGAAAATCTTTAAGAGGAGTATAATTTAGGGAGGTCTGTAGTAGGCCTATACGGTATGTACCTCCAAACTAGTCGGCAACACTGCTTCACAGTTACCACTCCAGTGTTTGATTTTAATTAAATTAAAAACTGTAACATTTATTAAATTATCACTAATACATTTCTTGGGAAGTGTGAGTTGGTGTGGCATAAAAATCACCATGAGCATGGATAGATTTCATTTTCTAGCCTCCTCATTCTGACACTGCTTCATGCACACGTCATATCACCCTTCACCACCTCTGAAAACCATGTTTGCTGTGAGTTGCCTATGTGTAGTATTTATCAAGTACTTGTATGTATTGTGTGTTTATGTGATTTCAATTTGCAAATAAAATTGTACGTACAGTAATTCCCTGCACAGTGTACAGGTTAGGTTCTTGAAAGTGTGCGCAATATGAATCATCATACAAATTTTCACATTAGAAGCTTCTACGTTAAAAGTTAAGGTTATGTTTGAAGTGTTCTACAAGAAAACTTTAGTACATACATTATATACAATATCATGGTAACAAGGCATTTATATTTATTATTTGTAAATTTCTAGACAACAAATGGGTATGTGGATAAATTATGCATTCTATGTAGGTACCGCACATATACAAAATTCCACAATTCCTAAACAAGCAAAAAACTAGTCTGTGGAAGAAATACATAAATATTTCATCTTACCGTACGTCAGGCATATTCTCTATTAGGTCTCGACTCTAGATGTGTTGTCGTAAAGATTCTGGCTTCGTACAGGTTCAGGGACGTTCTGAATGAGTCAAGTAAAAATGGCAGAATTGTCATACCCTAGTTTGTACCAACTGACACAACTTTATTCAAAACAGATTATGGATGAAAACTATAAAAATGTAAACACCACAGTTATCTTAAACAACTGTGCATTCAATAAACTTTAAATTTAAAATGTTCTATCTTAAAAAAAAAATTTCACACAGCGCAAAAAAAAAAAACACAACCATGGGTAGGGCAATGTTCCCATTGCTTTTCAGTCAGGATCTGTACACATTTCATCACTTTCACTTCTCTTTTCAGTGGTAGTTGCAGGTTGAAAGAATGAACGGATAGTCGTCTGCTTGCTGCTTTTAGTTTTAATGTCGGCATAGATTTCCGCATAGCATTGGATTGTATCGATGAAGCCCCTTCGAACCTTCGAACTACGTTCTCGATCAGAGTATTCATTTGCAAACAATTCAAGGGCCTTCTCAACATGTTGAAATTCTTTTGCCATAATTTTTGTTGAGAAAGTTTGTAGATCCTTGTTTGTTAGTTCTTCAACCGGAGCAGCAAGAACTTCTTTGGCATCATCTGCTTCAACTTCGTCAAACCCAGCTTGCGGAGCGATTTCAACAATTTCCAGGTTTACTGTTGGCAAATCGTATTCAAAATCCTGTACTTCATCAAACATTTTTGGCCATATCTTGTGTCACACCATATGCATGCATCCCTCGGACACTTCTTCCCATGCCTTCAAGAGTTTCTGACAGCATCTAGGATGTTATAGCTGCACCAAAAATTCTGGATGCTGGGTTTTCCATCGCCATCTATAGGATCCAGAAGTTGGCGTAGTGTACAACGTAGGTAGTATGCTTTGAAAGCAGCTATAACACCTTGGTTCATTGGCTAAATCAAAGCAGTGGTGCTCTTAGGCAAGAAAATAACTGTCATGTTTTTGTGAACTGTATCAGCGGTGATGGGATGTGATGGGGCATTTTCATTGAGAAGAAGAATTTTGAAGTCCAGATTCTCCTTTGCGCAGTAATCCTTCCATGCAAACCGGCGGAATGTGTCAGCCATTTGAACATCACATCTATAATCCAAGCTTTCTTGTTAGCTTTGTAAATCACATTAAGGTGTTCTTTAGCATGCCCTTTAAATGCTTGTGGGTCACTAGACTTTCCAATCACCATTGGCTTTAGATTACAGTAGCCTGAAGCATTACCACTGATTAGGACAGTGAGGCGATCTTTAGCTGCTTTAAAGCAGGGCACAGTTTTCTCTTCTTGGGAGATATAGGTCCAAGCAGGTAGCTGTTTACAGAAGAGGCTGGTTTCGTCTAAGTTAAACACCTGCTTCACTGTAAACCTCCTTCAAAAATTTAATTTTCTTCAGTGCAGGAACAAAATTTGCTGCTCACCAGTGTCTGAACTTGCTGCTTCACCAGTAATTTTTATGTTGTGTAAATTCTGATGTCTCCTGAAGCGAAAAAACCATCCACGACTGACAAACTGTTTTTCCTGTGAACCCCGCCTTTTTCCTGGAAATATTGGTACAAAGACAATGTCTTGCTCTGGATGGTAGCTAGATTCACTGGTGAATTCCGCTGTTCTTTTCTTCTATCCAGAGAACAAGCAGCTTTTTCATGTTCTCTAATGTAGAACATCTAATGCGGGCCACTCTAGTAGCAGTCAGAGGCGTCACACATTTTGTACTCTCTTTAATTTTATCAGAATTTTTGCGTATAATGGTTACTGTAGATTTGGGTAAAATTAATTTACATAAACTCCAAATTTTAAATGCCCAAGTACTTGCAGGTAAGAAAACACACACTTCAGTACAAACAATTGTAGTGGTACCAGTCCTGACCCACTCATCCACCATACTGCTCAGGTCCTTGATGTAGCATTGCCAACATCGACCACGCCGTCGACAAAGCTGAAACTTACTTGAATCTCATTATGGGGTGGGTTCGACGGTGAAATTACAAGAGGTCGACTTCGTGGTGAAGACAAGGTTTTACTGTCGGGGTTTTACAGTGCGGAGGTTAAACACGTGGCAGTCATTCCCCGCAGAAATGTATCAACAAAAATTTATGAGGCCAGAAGGTTCATCTGATTAATGGCACACACAACCAAAACAAAGCTACCTAACCACCAAGAGAGCTTCCATCAGTTAATTTCCCGGCCGGGATTCATCATTACAAGGACAACACAAAGTTCACCACGTGGTAATCATTTACAATAAAATATACTCCATCACGCACATTTCTAGCGTTGACCCCGTGCCCTTGCTACCAGTTCCTTACAAAAATATTAAGAGATGCCAACAAATCTCAGCCGATTACTCGCATCTAAAATGAGAAGTCCTACAGCCGCGGTCGCGGTATTCCGCCTTGCCAGCCCGCGGCATGGCACGAGCCTCCTGCCGACACAACCTCACCCGACAATGAACGGAGCTAGACTGGGGCGAGAAAATGGCTGCCGTCTCCTAGCAAGCTAGCAAGAGGGCGCCACCCCTCGCAGCGACTTCCGGGAACTCTCTTGGTCCAGAACATTCCACTTTAATTATTTAAAAGCCCAAAATTTGTAAAACATTAAATGTA
>PNEQ01000219.1:0-13074 GCA_003012365.1 Medauroidea extradentata
TGCCGAGGAACAATGTGTAAAAATGTAAAAACTGCCAAAAATTGACATACGAGGTTTTGCATCTGCACCATCGATTTTAAGTGTTGAAAATATGCTTCGCCGAGCGTTTTTAATATTTTAGAGCTCCGATTGCGATACAGTATTGAAAGGTTATGATTATATTGTCAGGCTGTTTTCCAAACTAATTCCTAATATTTCATATTTCTGAGCACTTATTTGTATTATTTTACAATGCGTTGGAAGACCCAGACCTACACGCTCCAAGCGGCGGCTTCTCGACCGGTTTGTAATTACGAGACGAGTAGTCAGCCCAGTTCCACGACGAATCCGACCCTACGGCGTCAACCCCACCGGGAATCGAACCCTAAACACTTTTATGTCCGCTCAGCCACCGCAAGCCTGATTACTTATTTTGTATGGGAAGCTAAAATGTAATGTCCTTTCTTAAACTATTCAGTCAAAATGTTTGAATTACGCAGTTCATTTAAACATTGCGAGTTTATATGGATATTGCTGACATATTGAGATTGCTGACACTTCTGTTTATACTGGACCCATTTCCGACGTATTTTGCCCGTACGAGGCCTACAATGACGGGAGCGCCTAGGGCGACAGAACACGCGTATCACGCCACATCCTAGCCTCTAAGGCCGGTTCTACAATGACTAACACGGTCACGGTTACGTAAGAAAACACGCGGAACGAGCCGATGGGTCAAAATAATAATGTTAATTCTACAATGCACGGATACGTACAGGTTTATAACCTAATAAAATAATATAATTTTCTCTCGCATTTAATTTTAATGTTGTCAAATTATGTTTAAATATTTCGTAAATAGCATAGATAAACCGTACACAAGAGTTAAGGCACATAAAAATTAAAACAGTTGTAAATAATATACCTTTTAAAGTATACTAAGCTTCTTATTGTAGCACCTACGTATGATACGTTACCTGACTTACGTTTAAAATTGTTCTGCTCATGGCACCATTTGTCTGTATTTATAAACATAAACACTATAATAATGAATTTTGAGTAACGAGATTATGTTGACGATTTTGACCGCCAAAACGCCAAGTGTTCAAAAGTTTCAAACCAAGATGGTGGCGAAGAAAATACAATCGTTTCTTATTGGCTACACGGAAGCACGGAGACGGAAGAGATGAGAGTTGACCAGCTTACTTACGCGAATCCGTATACATGCGCGCGTACGTTTACGTTTCACTGTATAATAAAAACTGAGTGCTTTACGTGATGGCTTCCGTGTTACGTATCCG
Source organism: Medauroidea extradentata (assembly GCA_003012365.1). Lineage (NCBI taxonomy): Eukaryota > Metazoa > Arthropoda > Insecta > Phasmatodea > Phasmatidae > Medauroidea > Medauroidea extradentata. Next base: position 1,281 of record PNEQ01000219.1, read on the forward strand.
CGTCACTGTAGAGCGGGCATAAACACGCCATTGAACAGGCGTGCAATCTTCTCGCCAATAGCTCTCCTGAGTGAGACATTCACACACTCAACTATATCTACAACATTGTGTGCATTGTCTTATTTGGTTGCTGTCTTGCATGTGTATTGTAATTAACTATAATTATGTAGCAATTACCTATCTAATGTGCCAACATTTCAACAAATAAAATGTGAAGTGGCTTGCGCCAATGTAAATCATCGCCGAAATTCATTCTACTTAAAATACAGAATTTGCATAAACTGGTGTTCAGGTTATAGAAACAGATTGCCGAAGTGTTTGATTTATTTGCATTTCAGTAACTATATACTTTCCAAGCTGTTTTTTTAAAGCGCTTATTGCCCAGTAACATTTTGTGTTATTGAATCACCGAATGCCTATCTCATTATTGGTTTGAACTGAGAAACTCTTACTGACGGCGTCACATTACATTTAGGAAGAACATAATTCAAATATCCCATTATTTAGAATGCTTTAATATTTTATTTTCATGAGCAGTTCATTGAAACGTTTGCTAGACAAAACTGAGAGCATCCTGTGACCTAAAATACGAAGTTCGCTATAAATTAAATATTTTAAATTAAATTTCTGTACATATTCTTAATGCATTTGGCAAAACTTATTTCCAAGTGATGCAAAAATATATGAAAATTTTGTACTTCAGGCAGGTCCAAGACCTATTAATTAATCTTTTGAATGGAATTACATAAAACCTTAAACACAATGCACAAACACTCTCCGTAAGTTGATTCACTGACTATTTCATAGTAAAAATTAACTGTATTATAACAGAAAAAACACACGGTAGAAGTAAAGAAAAGGGAAAAACGGGAAGCAAAGATAGCACAGCCAGGTGAGATATTTCGCCGAACTATGATTGGCTTACAAGAGGTACGATTCCAGGTATCACTTTCTAACTTTTAACAAGCTTTTCGTTACTGAAGGTTCAAATGAACATGAAGTAAATGATCTTGATAGATTGCATGCAAGTATGAATGTCAATCGTTAGCCGGCTACGTGAAAGAGTTCCGCAAAGCAAAGCCATCGCTATCCCGGCCAAACCTTGATCCCGGCCTAGCCGAGGAAAGGAAGCGAATAACCCCCTGCCTTCCAAGAACGCGCTAATGTCTTCTTAGGGTTGGCAACATTGCAGCAGTCACCAGACGCACTAGGTAGTTAGGACGGAGTAGTGCTCTGCTGGAGATCTTATCGCGCTATGGAATTCCTCTCATAACTGAGCGAGAGCGGAAACACGGGAGGGAGACAGAGACATGGACTAGAGGATGGTACCTGTGGCGCCGTCACGCGGATTTCCCCAAAACTCTAAGGGACCAAGGCCCGTTAAAGGTTGATATCTATTGCTTTGGAATTATTTTATTTTCTGATATACGTTTTTTTATCGTAGCATGAATATTTGCTACCCTACCAAATAAAGTAGTGTTTTGCACTCACATTCATGGAACACTGTAGGAGTCTCTTGCTGTCCCAATGCAGGAGAGTAACTGGTGTGGATGTTGAAGAGGACTTGTTAGTGGAATTTATTTACATGGCTGTTTCGTTCCTCCACCTTACTTCACACTCGTAGCTATTTTAAGACCTTGTTAAAAGGGCCGAAAAACCTCCCTCCTTACCTTACAATGATAAACTACTGGGTACAGGGTGCCCCATGAAGTAGTGTCAAGTTGAATGAAATAGGATACAAGACCTCTAAGGCTTTCTAAAACACATGCATATATGTAGTCTGATTGTAGTTTAGGAGAGATTTTTATTCTATACTAGTAGTCCCCCGCGGCTTTGCTCGCTAGTATTATTCGTAACTGATAATATTTGCTTTAATTTAAAAACCTCTTTGTACACAAGATTGGTACTTCAGTCATCAAGTGTTAGAATGTCCAAGTGCTAGTTGAACTAATTCTGCAGCAGGAAAAGTAGCTATAGCTGTTCACGCGAAAAGTAGTCTTAAGTTTGTCCCTGCCACTAACAGCGACTTCGCCTGGGCCTTATTTATAGTCCTGCCTATTTGACGTTGCGGGGTAATTACAGACACCTAAGGTAAGAGGTTAATAGAATGAGAAACATCTGTTTACCCTGTGCACAACCATCGGTGACGGTGCCCTCAATTATATATTTTCAAAATATTCACTTTAACTTTATTCCCATTACAAAGTTTCAGTGGGTAAAAGTTTCGCGGAAACGTATTTGGTGCCCCAAACCTGAGATTAGCGAGATGATATATTGTCGGTTTACTGCCAAAAGTGACAAAGTCAAAATGAGATAAAATTATAAAAATGCTAGGAATATGTATACGTTGTTCACAAACAATTGCCCAAGTTTAAAGTCTATTCGTCGTTTCGTACTGTTGTGTCACAGTATAGTAACATACCAAATTTTAGTTAATGTCTACAATTTAATACTTTTGGCTGTATACCGACGATATGTCAGCTGATATTGTAGAGGAACATAAGTGGAAAGCGAACTGCAATTATACCCCATTTAAAGACTACATGTAAATTGCGCTAATTAGATCTTCCTTGTAGTTTTTGTGTGTCAGAATTGAACGTTCGCACGCAGCTTCTAACGGAATTCGAGCCCAGAACCTCCCGGAATTTAGACCTGAGTAACAAAAAACAACTGCGTCACGGAACGTCGAAATAATTCATGAAAATAAAATTTATAAAAAAAAATAAAATATCTGTGTTCTGGGCTCATAGAGGTTGTACAACACCACGTCTCGATAGGTTACTGTAGAGTGAAACTCCTGTATAGGTTGTTTCTCGCTGCTCGTTCCTGCTTTTCGTATAAAGAAAAAAATTTAAATACATATTTTTTAAAATATTTACGTAAGCATCACTCTGACGCGAACAACACCTCAATATCGCTACTGGTTAGATAGATATCGTGGGTTGATGGAAAACAAAATTTTGTGCTTTTTCACCCTTTTGGGTGTCAAATTTTGAAATATTTTAAATTTACATCTTAGACATTTGTATAAGTATCCAACTGAAGTGTAAATCACATCGCTAGCCCGTTTAGTCGAATTAAAATCGGTCATTCAAAAAAAAAAACACCCCTGCACAGTATTGAGAAATCAAATTTCGAAAAATCTAAAAACCATTTTGCGATAATTGCAAAAATTAATTTTATATCTCGACGGGTTCGATAGATATCAAGGATTTATCTAAAACACTTTCAAGGTATTTTCACCACTTAAGAGAGTAAATTTCGAAAAACCCTTGAACCACGTTTTAGAATACTGTATTGGTATCTCGTGGATGTAAAAAACACAACATTAGCCCGCTGGGTTCAAGATATATCGACGATTAATTGAAAACGCTTTTCACTACTTTTCACCCCTTTTCACGTCCTTAGGTGGCGAATTTCAAAAATTCATGAAATTGCTTTTTAGGTATTTGAGTAAGCATCAATCCTAAACAAAAATCACGTCACTGTATAAAAAGCTATTGGATCGATATATATCGAATGTGACTCGAAAACTCATATTACCCCTTTTTTTAACCAGTTTAGGACAGAATTCAGAAAATATATTTTAAATGGTACTTGGAATATTTACAAAAGCACCAATTTAAAGCAAAGAGCACTTCAATATCTCGATTGTTTCGATAGATATGGAAGGATAATCCTTAACACATTTCACGTATTTTCACCCCTTTAAATAAATAATTTCGAAACGTCTTTGAGTCCTGTCATAGACATTTGTAAAAGTAACCAATTAAAGTTAAAATCATGATGATAGCCAATTGTGTTTCAAAGATATAGACGATTCATAACAAACACATTTTGCCCCTTTTTACTGTCTGGGGGTCGATTTTCAAAAAAACCTAAAACTACTTTTTGGGTATTTACGTAAGCAATATTTTTAAGTGAATATCAACTCTCCATCCCGAAGGGTTCAATAGATATTGATAGTTGATTTGAAACACATTTAAGGTCTTTTCATCCCCTTAAATGTTGAACTTCGAAAAATCCGTAAAATGGCTAATAATTCATTTTCACGAGTGTCCTATTAAAGTAAAAATCACGACGATTGGCCGTCGGGTTCGAGCTCTATCGACGTTTCTTCGGAAACACATTTCACCCCTTTTCACCCCCTTAGAGGTGGAATTTAGAAAAATCCCTTCTTAGTGCTCGCCTACGACCTGAAGGGAACCCCTACAAAAAATTTCATTATTCTAGGTCCATTGGTTTGGGCTGCAGTTTGATATGTCAGTCAGTCAATCAGTCAGCTTTCATTTTTATATATAGAGATTTTGTGACTAAGGGAATAATGGTACAGAGACAAAAAAAACTGTTATAGACACCTGAATGTTTGGACTAACTCTTAAACTATCAACAATCCGACTACATACATGCAGGTGTCACAAACAACTTTTAAGGCCATAGCTATCTCCCTTCCCTTCTTCTTCTTCTTCTTCTTCTTCTTCTTCTTCTTCTCAATTTTACTTCTTGGGATGGCCAGAGTACTTTACAATCACAAAGACAGAAGTCGTAGCGTTAAGAATGGATAATGATGTAATTACCTTTTAGTATTAGGAGCTTACTGTAACTTTTTTTTAGTTAGTTAATTTAAGATGACTTGAATCATTCCAGAAATAATCGTGAGTGTAATGCGGTGAAATTACAATTAATAAATAAGCACACCTTTACTTGCTTTTATTGTTTGTGTGTATACTGTGTGTGTATCTGTGTGTCTATATATATAGACACACACACACACATATATATATATGTGTGTGTGTGTTGAGTTGCTTTAGGGTCTTTTTAATTTTTTTTTTGTTTTGCAGAAGTGACAGAATGGAAATTGAAGAGTATTAAGCCAGAATTTGCTACGCCATATGAAATGTCATACCGCTGCATAAACGCACAGAAACTGAACTTGACAACAGAAAAAAGCAATGAAACTGTTGGGTATTTGATGATCAGCAACACTCAGTTTGAAGCGTTCCACAACAAGACTGATACAAATTTCAGTGCAGGTTGGTTACCAGTACTGTTGGCTAACAACTTTTTGTCAAGTTGGGTGTTTTGTATCAGTTTTATTAAATATGGTGTGATTGTTTGCAAGTTTATGTACCTATATATCATTCAATAAGGAGAATATTCGGGCTACAGAATATTGACAGAATACTAATCTAACGTGAAGTTGTTGAGTTTGTGAAATTGTGTTAACATTCAACATATACTGAGTGACATTGAGTAAGTTTACAAATTGATAGGGGTGGTGGAAGTAAAATGGATCATATTTTGTAAAGGTATGCAGCTACCCATGTCTTAAAATGTCTCCTTATACCTGAAAATGGTGATACAGATGAAGAGATGTATCAGGCAACATGGCAGGAAAGGTACCATAATGATTTAACAACTGTATCAGTATTTGCAATCAGGTTTATTGCATAAATGGTTACATCTGCTGCTCAAAATGTCCATCCCTGCATGAAATATATGCAGGGCAACGCTGCAACATGTTGAGTTGCACATAATCATAAATAGCAGGCGTGTTTCTGATCGTTTGAAATGCAGTGTGTATCGTAATCTCCAGTTCATTGTTGGTATGTACAGGAGTGACATGCACAAGTGTTATTCGCATGTACCCAAGGGTATAAATCTAAAGAAATTAAGTAGTGGCTAGGAAACGGGTCATCCTATTCCTGTCCAGTGCTGTCCAAGCAGTGTTCAAGTAGTTACTAGAAAGGCTGTAATGAGCTGGTGCTCCACCACATTGGAATAACATACCCGCTTGAATATCCAGACAGATGTCTCCAACAGACCTGGTAAAACCTTCTGCAGAAACTATTGATACATGGTAGCCGAGGAACACAGTCACACAACATATCCAACCAGACTAGAGGTATTGAACCAGTCATCCCTGGTGAAGCAGCTTTATCTGTAAACAGTACCTGCTATAGGAATTGTGGATCCTGTTTGCACTGCCGCAACAATCATCTGCAGAACTACTCGCATGCAGGAATGTAAGCTTCTTGTAGGGCTTGTACCTTTTGTTCATGGTATGGTCGCAGCAGTAGTTCCTTTAAAACTTGTGCCACTGAATGATGATTAGTGTGCACTGCATATACTATCGCCTGTGTGCTGGTAGAGTGTGATTCCTGTCGTTCAAACACCTTTTCCTGAAGTCTTGGTAATTGTTCTAGTGACTTCTCAGCTGCGATAAAACAGAAGTAAACCTTGGTCAAAATTGTCTTACCATTACTAATTGAATTTCTGAAAAACTAACATAATGTATCACACTTTCACTTAATACAGAAAAGGACATTTATTCACCAAAATAAAAAAAAAAGCTTTAAGACAAGATTTTTTTTTACTTCCTATTTCCGGTTTATAAAAAAAATTAATGAAAACAGGTTTAGTAACAAAAACCAACATTTAACATTACATATATAAATTACTGTTTACCATACGTGTTTAGATGTAAATATTAAAAGTGTTCAAACAATTACATATATACAGGGTGTCCCAAGACAGAGTGCGTTAATTTTGTGTGGTGATAGATTGTAAAAAAAAAAAAAAACAGTGTAAAATGCCTTGGGAATTTTTTTTCGTAAGTGGATATTGAGGGAGTATTGGTACCCTAATCATCGGCTTGAAAATTAATATCTATTTAAATAAATAAAAAACTAATTGACGGAAACAAATGTAATTTGGAACAGTGCCGAAACATTGAAGGATCTTTATTCTAACAACTTTACTTTCATAATATTATCACCCTTGCATTGGCTAAATGGGGTTTATGTGCACGCCTATCCCTATAACTCTTTAAAATTGCACAATAATGCACATTTGACTGCAATAACGAAAGAAGCGACAGACAACAAACAAAAAAGGTCATCTTGCCAGAAAATCGCAAGTCAAATTATGGCATGTACTCCGACGCCTGAAACATATGAGTTGTCTTGATAAGCAGTACAACAAAACAAAGTGGCAACTTGCAATGTTAGTGTAAGCGATGACATTAAAGTTATTGACTCTTAAAGTTAGTTTAAATACTTTTCAAACAGTTCACTGAGAAAGCAAACCACCATCTTAAATTTAAGTGCTTAGTATGTAACAGCTGTGACAATAATCATAGATGGTAAATTAGTAATATGAAACACCAGAAAATGTATAAAAAAAACATTTTACGTACATGTTTGCAATATTATTTCCATAAAATATAATGTCAATAAAGTCGCAAAGTTATTGTCAAATTAATCCTTCTCACAGTTTGCGCAGTCGGAAAAATAAAACTGGAAATTGCGTTAGAAAAACAAATGAGCTGTTAACCATGAAAAAGGTTATTATGTAATAAATAGTACAGAATTAAACAAAATTGTACACAGTTTAGAGCACATGAGTGATTAAAGGAGATGCTCAAAGTTTGTGCCTCCCATCGAGAGGTTGAACAGTTGAAAACTTGAACCCTCCATTGACGCAAATAAAGAAAAGTGGAGAATTAACATCTTGCAGTACGTAGAAAAGTTTAAGCAAGCAAACAAATGCCTCAAGAATAAATAATTGTTGCACTTAAATAAAATACTAACACTACATGATGTAAAAATAAGAAAGTTACATGGGACTTACGTCCCGTAGAATGTCCTTTCGAAACACAGGAGCAGCACAGAGATACATCATATCTTTTCAAGTAGAGGCAGGAGAATGGCATAAATTGTTGGGGGAAACAAGGCGCGGAGATGCCAACTTTTACGATTGTCCGTAATTTGTACGGAAATCTCGAGATATTACGGTTTTACGGACGTATCTAAAAAATTTATGGATTTACTGTGTGCCGGCAAAATCGCACAACTTCCAATGCCGTGCTACCTTGAGTGCCTTTAATACTGTATTTATGATACGCGTATCTTACTTTATACTGAGTTATTGTGTTGTAAATAACGAAGTAAGCATATGATACCGTACTTTCGGGAATAATTGTACTACATCTGTAGCCATTGTACCATATTATTTGTCTCTCGATTATAACTCGAACTGCAGAGTCGAGCCGGTCAGTTCAAATCCTGTCGTTTCTACAGTCTGTTGTTTTCAAAATGGCGTTGGTTGTGGCTCGTGTGTTTACATGCTTCGTGGTATGCGTTTTTTTGGATTCTGTGAAGCTGATTTGCCTTTCATATTTTCTGTTTGCGCGTACTAATTAAAAAATGTAGCTCGGAAAAATGTGAAGAGAACAAAATCATAAGAAAGTTTTATCTTGTCGCATATGTGTAGCCCGGCGACGTCGGTTTGAAAACAATTATTTTAGGCCGTTTAAAAACTTTTAATTAATTATTTTGACGGTAGATTTGAGGTCAGGTGCTTCCTGTGTCAACAGTTGCGTATTTAGCATTCGCAAAACTTAGGAATATAAATAAAATTTAAGACGTGAAAATATAACCTCATAGGCACTGCTGTGCTTACCCAGTGTGTGGTGTTCACACAATTGTCAGAAAACGCGGAACTGTGCGGTATTGGAAATTGATTAACAACCAGGTATTTTAAAATAACCTGCGTGGAAAAATAAAATTAAGAACTAATCTACAACACCTAACCAAGTATATAGGTTTATGTAAATTTTTCAATAAATATTTAGAGTTGTATTTTATTCTGATACAACAAAGTACTATAACATTCAGTAGTTAATTTCCCATATTTAAAATATTTGTGTGTTCAGATTTATTGTAAGTAGCTTTGTAGGCCAATATTATTAATACAATTATTTTTTAATAGCAGTTAATCATACACAGCACTTGAAATGCCGCATTTGATGTACGTCAAATTTTAAATATTTTGAAAATCTTACTGATAGGGACTCTTTGGAAGTTGGCAGGTCTGCAGATGCAGGCGTGAGACAATAGAAAAAATAATACAAAGTTGACGTTCTTTATGTCTGCTCATGCACTTCCCACAACCTAGAGTGGATAGAGCATTACACAACCTTCATGATACTAAGCTTGGTTTTGCTAAGCACAACTAATGAAAATATGTGAACAGATTTATCAGTGAGTGTGTGTTGTTTTACTTAGTTTTGTAAAACGTAGTTTTATTGCTATTTTGGTGCTTGAGCAGTTAAACATTTTTAATTAAAGACGCCACAGAACAATTTAATACTTGATTAGTTCCCTTCGCTAGGATAATTAATGCTTATACTAATATACAATTTGAAGTGATATTAAGTGGTGAAACATAACCCAAAACAACATTTTACTCACTAACATGCTTAGTTAGTTCACAATCACCAGCGCCGGGGAAAAGGGAGCATTTTCATGGTTCTGACAAATTTTTAAATTACTAAAAAAATGTTTAACTCAGAGCAGTTATCTCAGGGTTGGTTATTAAACATTTGCCACAATAAAACTGACACCACAGTACTGATGTGAAAAATGCACAATAATAATAATATATATCCAAATGAGTTAGTCACACATTATTAAAGGCTCTCTGGTGATAGTGACTTCAAACGTAATTCTGTAGCCTGTAGTCTATGGCGTACGTTCCTTGGAATTTTCTTGAACAATACCAGGACCCTTCGTTAAGGGCATATCCCACGTCGGAAGTTCTAGCTGGGGTTCTCCTCGGTTATAGAAAATGAACTCAATCAATCTTGATCTCTTCTAAAATCATTTTTAGTATTCTTGTCCTAGTTTGAAGTTATTCCGAAGATACGTTCATTTCTCACCGTCTGCCAGACTAAACACACATTTTAGACTGTTAATAGCAACGAGGAATTTCACCCACAGTTCACACTTTACTCGTTGACATCAGCGCTTTTTAGAATTTATTGCTAATTTTTACTCATATTACATTAAACCAATTAAAATATAATATTTAACTATTTTTTAAACATTTAAAATTTCAAGTAACTATCAAATACCTCTAGTAAAATTCAGTAACACTAGTAAAGTTGAGCATCATTACAATATTAGCATAAACAAAGTTATCATCTGTCAAAGGTACAAATTATCAGAATAATTTTATATTCCACATTGCAGGTGGGCTAAAGCAGTAGACTTGCATATCTTGCACGCTTTAAGGATGTATTACAAGGTGATAGCGGTAAAGTGGGGCTGGCTGTGAGGCAACCTGATTGTGGATCTCCTTCATATTAAAAATTATAAAACATTGTGGTAGTTAGGTGTAGTGTTTACAATCTTAACTGTGTTGTTAACAATAACCCAAAACTTTTGGTATTATTGTGTGAAAAGTGGACAAGGTCAATAAACAGATGACTGTTAGTAAACTCAATACAGCTGACTTTATAGGTTCTTCAAGGTGTTGGTTTTCAAGTAACCAAGGGTGTTTGATGAACAACTCAAGTGTAACATAACTGTCTACACTTACCATACCCAAACTTTAGTCAAATAGCTACAGAGTTCTGGAAGTGGTAGAATTATTAATAGCACCTCCTAGTAGTTTCAGTACAACACACAAATCCACCCTGAATAAACCTTTTTTCCAAAATATAGCCCAGACAATTATTGAGTACTGTAAATAAAATACAGTGTAGGATAGAAACTAAGTGCAGAGTTTATTAAGCAGGATAGATTAAATGCTGACCAAAATTTTGAAATAACTATCAATGACATAAACCAATGAAAATTACTTGTGAATACTATTTATTTATTTATTTATTTATATCTTGTTCCTTTGAGCCCAAAAGTATGGCTAGAGCCATAGGGCTATGGAACGTGTCATATAATTGCAATATACATACAGGTAACATCTCAATTAACAAAAATTAAATTAATAACAAAGTTTACAAGTATTAAGATTATACTAACAAGTAAAAAGTAATATAGCAGTACAGTGACATCTTTTAAAAACATACAAAGAAATACATTCATAGTTAAACAATATTTACATTGTTTGTGACAGGAGTGTCAAAATAATATAATCATGACAGTACAATCCAGGCTTAACCCTATTTAGTCTACATATGACAATAATGAATTCCATAGAAAACTTTCAATAGTTCAGAATTTTATCAGCATAGACATCAATTATATTTATTATATCATGGACAGATATTCATCAATTTAGACTGTTAAATTATAAAAACACTGTGTATCGAACAATTCACACAGCAGTTTATTAAATTTTTTACTGTCATTCTAAAATTAAGCTTTTTGGTAATTTATTATAGAAACATAGACCAGAGTGATACAGACCCTTTTTAAACATTGTACTTGAGTGTTGGTTTATCCTTAATCTGAATGCATTTCTTGTTCCATGGCTATGCACAGCTTCATTCTTCAGATAATCATTTTCATTTTTTTTAACAAAATTAAGTACACATATTACGTATTCGTCATAAAAAGGACGTACATTCTGCATTTTAAATAATTCTCTACAAGAAGTAGTTTTGTTAACCCCTGCCAGAATTCTAATCACTTTCTTCTGTAATATAAAGATTTTTTTACTTTCCGATGCATTCCCCCAGAATTCAATGCCATACCTCATTATAGAATGAAAATGTACAGAGTATGCTAATTTTAATATCCTGTTGTTTACTATTTCCCTTAAAGATCGTAATAAAAAACATATTGAAGAAAGTTTTTTTTCCAGATTATTAATATGTTCAGTCCATGTTAAACGTTTATCGATATATAATCCTAAAAATTTTGTTGCTGTCACCTCTTCCATTGTATTATCGGTTGGTAGTATTTCTAGCGCTTCAAATCTTTGTTTGCTAAATTGAATAAATTTTGTTTTTGTAATATTTAAAATTAGTTTATTTGCCCTAAACCAATGA
>PNEQ01000219.1:13174-46792 GCA_003012365.1 Medauroidea extradentata
GGCAAATTGAGTTGTATTCGCTCTTTTAATTTCCTTGGGTAGATCATTTACATAAATAAGAAACAATAGAGGACCCAAAATGCTTCCTTGTGGAACCCCCGCTGTTATCTTAGCCCACTCAGATATTGTTTCATTGCCATTTCCTATTTGTACTCTTTGATGTCTTTCTCCAAGATAAGATTTGAACCAGTTGAAGGCTGAATCTGTAATGCCATAATGTTTTAATTTATTTAATAAAATGTTATGATTAACCAGGTCAAAGGCTTTTGACAAATCACAGAAAATGCCACATGTAATATTTCTTTTATCAAGTGCTTCTATAATATTCTTAGTTAGCTGATATACTGCAGTAATTGTGGACTTATTTTTCTGAAAGCCACATTGTTCTTTATTTAGGATATTATTTCTTTCCAAATATTTGCTCAACCTGTTAAGCATAGCCCTTTCAAAAATTTTTGAGAAGACAGGAAGTAAACTTACTGGTCTATAATTTTCTATTACGTCTTTGTCTCCCTTTTTATATATAGGTATTACCTTAGCAAATTATAATCTGTCAGGAAATTTGCCATCTCTGAAACTTTGGTTAATCAAAAAAGTTAGAGGTTTTACTATATTCCGCCCACAAGATTTTATAAGTTTATTCGATAATCCATATATATCTTGTGATTTTTTGTTCTTTAAAGTACCTATTATTTTTATTACTTCTTCTTCTGTAGTTGGATAAAGCTTGAAGACCTGCCTGTTAATTTTTATATTACTTTTCAGTATATTTAGAGCTATGTTGTGTGGTGATATATTATTATTTGAGTTTAATTGAGAACTAACATTTATGTAGTAATTATTAAAAGCTTCCGCTATTTTTTTATCACACATTACTATTCTGTCATGAATCCTAAGGTTTATCTTTTTAACCTCCTTACTTTTCTCTTTTCCCATTTCCTTATTTATTACATTCCACAGTTCCCTAGGGTTGTTTACAGATTCTTTAATTTTTTTACTAGTGTAAGATTTTTTTGCTAATTTTAAAGTTCTGGAATATATTCTTTTGTATTCACTATAGTAATTAATAAAAGATTCCTCATCAGTTAGTTTCCTAATTCTATACAGTAATTTTAGTTTTTTACTAGATATAATACCTTTACTGAGCCAAGCTTCTCTAATAGTTTTATTTTCATTTGATTTAATAGTTTTAGCTTTAGCTGGGAATGTTTCTTCAAAATATAGTAAAATTATATTTAAAAATTTATTGAAATTTTCATCTGATGAGTTTTGGCTATTTAGTTCTAACCATGTTTCAAGTGATAACTTATAATTAAAGTATTGTAAAGAGGAGATACTAAAGTTCCTTGTGAGTTTAATTTTTTTATCATTAGATAATGATTTCCTTTTTTTTGGACAGTTTAATTTGAACAATTGTGCTTTATGGTCAGACAGACCCAAGTCTATGTTTTTGACATCAGTTAATTCAACATTACTAATCACATAGTCAATTGCTGTTGCTGATTTTTTTGTACATCTTGTATTATTTTCTCTATTTTTATTTTCTAGATCATATCTTTTCAGAATATTTTCAAGTTCACATTTACCTTTAGTTGTTAAATTAAAATATATATTTGTATCACCACATATTTTAATTTTCTTACCAGGGTTATATTTGAAATTATTTCAAACAGTATTCAAATTTAAAAAAAACTATAAATATTACTATTAGGTGGTCTATATACACACATTATAATAAATGTATTGTTACCTATTGATATTTCTATTGCTGAGCACTCAAACATACCTTGTTCACTTGTTTTTACTACATACTCCTTCTCTTCAATACTTACATCGATACCTTTATGCATCATAATACAACTTCCTCCATATCCATTTTTACTTCTACAAAACTTACTTATTATGTTATAACCTAAAAACCACTCTTTTCTACACTCCTCATTTGTTAGCCAATGTTCCGTTAAACAGATTATATGTGGCTTTTGATTAATATGCATGTTATCAAGCATCACCTCAAAGAGTATGTATTTATTTCTTAATGATTGTACATTAAGATGCATAATGTTAATATTATTTGTCTGCTCTACATTTGTCAAAATATCTGTATCATTTTTTTAAATTGGAACAGTGCAGATCTTTTGTTTGTTTGTGGTTATTTTCAATTGGGAATGTTTAGGTTGTAAAGTAATTACTGACTGACATGACCTATACTGATGCTTGATAACATTTACAAGTTTCCCTGTTTTGCAACAATTACAGTACTATTTACTAACCTCTTTCCCACTAATTCAATGATTTCTTTAGCTAGCTGATTTTTTCCACACATGTTAAGATGAAGCCCATGTTGTGTAAAGTTTTCCCTGTTCAGGTTGCTACATCTAATGAACTCCACATTTTGAAAATGGCTTGCCAATCTCTCAGTTTCCCCATTTATTTTTTTTTTTTTATCTCTGTATTCACACAGGACCATGGCGTTAGGTCATGCCTTACTGGAATGTCCAAAACTATAACACTAGTATGTGTTAATTTAGGCAGAATTTTTTTTAGACTGTTTACTATATTTTTCCCTTCATTTTTACTCACATCATTTATCCCACCCATTAATATAACAGTGTCATTATTATTAAAGTTACTACTTTCCTCCTCAATGCCATTCACAACTTCCTTCATAGGTGCCCCTGATTTAACTATACCTAAAACTTCATGATCACTTATTTTTTCACTTAGTATATTAGCCATCCCTTTCCCCTGACTGTCAGAGAAAACTACAATTTTTCCTTTAGTTTTTTTCTTCTGCTGTTTTACTTTACTTTGTTCATTTACTCCAGATGTTTTTGAGGCTTCAAAACTCTTGCCTACTTCACTCTTATCTTCTAGTAATGAGAATCTATTTGCTAATGGCATACACTGAACATTATTTACCTTCTGATAGTTTCCTTTCACCACTGTTGACCATTTTCCCCGGCTGGTTCCACTTTCGGCATCATGTCTTGCTCCTCCTATTCTTGCATGAGTTTCACTATTCACTGATAGTAACAGATCAATTTCTTCATGAAGTATTTTAACAATTTCTTTAAGGGAACTATTTTCGTCCCTCAATTGATTTATCACCAATGCAAGCTTGTCTTCGTTACCAACATCCTCCACACTCATGGCTTCCTCGACTCGGCCATTCTTGCACCCTGCGCACTGCCATTCATTTTCCGGAATTACGTCTTCATTAACTTCACTGCATTTATTAAAATGATACCATTTATCACAATACTCGCAATATATGCCGTTTCTCACCTTTTTTGAGCATTTGCCACACTTATCATCTATTATTACTTTAACTCGTTTGCAGCTACTGATATTCAATGTACCGCTCGGCGCCATTACTCTATTGTGTATATAGAATTGAAGTAGTGAAAATTACATTAAAAAAATTACTTATGTATGCTCTGATATATTTAGAATTAAAGTTCCGAAATAAGTGATTTGAATTAATTAAAATTTATGCTACCAAATAAAAGTACTATTTCAGTATGATTGAAATTACTGTTCAAAAGTTCAAAATGCTGTTTAATGTACTGGATGACTAAGAATATATCTACTTTACTTCCACTTTTCACAAACACGAAAGTCCCCAAAAATTATTTATCTCTCAGGTTATTTAATTTTTACCCTCGGCTTCGCACAACTCATTTTGAGGGTAGGCTGAAACTCAAGAAAAGCGCAGGACCTCTGGTCTTGTGGAACAGTCTAAGTTAAAAAATTTACATATTATTCTGCAGACAAACTTAGAAAATTCGAAGAAAAGAAAAAAGAATTGATGAAAATGAAAATATTTTAACACCATAACCTTCTGGATACTGTGGAATATATATTATTTTAAGTTCATTAAAAAAAAAAATAGACGTTCAGATGTTGCAATAAAGGAATATTGCATTGGCGTCACCTGGACGTAGCATAGCTGAGACGATCTCGATGTCTTCTTAGGCTGCGTCGAAGCACTAAGATTGGCTAAATACGAAGCTCAGGCCGTACCATTCTTCTTAATTAAGGTGGCCTCCTATATTTTACTTGTCTTGGTGTGCAAATTACTACTCAAAATTACGTTGGCTCTCGACATCATTAATTTAATCGAGCAGACGCGAATAAGAAGTCTATGCCTTCCATGACGCCAGCCAAGACTCTTTAAAACCTAATCTCAAACCCCTTCAGAGTTCGGCCAGATCCTAGAGCCCTTTCAGAAAACCTATTAAAAGTGTCTGGGTTCGAGAGAATGCATGACTTGTAAATACAAACAAAAGAAAGAAAACTAAAAAACTAAACTCAAGCAAAAAATATATATATATAACTAAAATTATACAATAAAATTTAGTTTTGGATGCTAGTCCTAAAGAAAATAAATAAAATACGTAGAGTCATTTAATTAGCTATAGGAGTAGGCATAGTTAACTAGATGCTAATGCTAAAATGGAAACAAAAAAAATTAAGATTATTATAAACCAAAGAAAAATGAAGTTAAAAGTTCTTAGTTACATAGTAAAAGTACTGTAAACATAAAAAAAATTACTAGATTTTAAACTAAAAGTTATTAACTTTCTGTATGCAAATACTACAACATATGCCAGGGAATACAAATAAAAATAGTATAAAACTGATAAAATGGCATGATATAAAAATGATGAACCTTGGATAAATACTGTGTATATATACTTTTAGCATCATACATTCGCTGCAAATGTTTTATTGTAGGAGGTTATGTTGACAGGCTGCTATGGGGATTAAAACGCCTGTAATGCTGTTCAGAATTATTATACAGTATGAATTTTAAAAAAAGCCTATTATTTTATGTGTACTTTGAAATATTTTCCTAAGGGAGGTGTCAGCAACATATTCATTACTCATAATTTCATTGTGCTTGTTTCTTTGTTGTTTTGAACGTTGTTCATTTAGTTTGTTCCTTTTGGTTATGTATACTGTGTGTACTGTTCAGATATTTTTTTTCGCATGAAAGTACTTGTAGATTGAGAAGCTGCTCTGATGACTTCTTTGATGCACATTGTGCACCTGAAGTTGAAATTTTGTTCTACCTATTCTACTATCGTGAGTTTTTTAAACTCTGAATGTAGCAATGACCTTACAGAAACTCTCTTAGAAATTTATCAGTTGGAGCTATTTGTATTGAATACATTTTTTTGACTAGTCCAAACCCAATTTGTATTATTGGATGTAATGTGGGTGATGAAATAAATAAGAACATATAAAATTTCCACAAGTCAAGGCTGTTTTGGTTGAAATGTTTTATTATTACTAGCGTATTAGAAAATAATGGTTATGCATTACATTTACCTCATTCTACTGAGACATTTAGTCATTTTTTTTATTTTATTGTTGTATTGTTTTCTACGATGAAAGGGAAGAAACAACTAAAGGAGTTAATAATATTGTCTTGCTGCAGATGCAACCCATTTCAACCATGATTGTGTAAGCAAATATGTAACTGTGTCTAATATTTGTCCACAAACAACTAGGCTACATTCACAAATGACTCGCAAAATCATTCAGCGAGTTGCTCAGGCATATGTGGCATTAGGGTTTTTTTTTATCAAGAGTTGCCTCAACAAAGTGATTTTATTGTATATGAAATGTTATGCTCTTGTTTTTCAGCAAAAGATTGTGCGTCGTCAGGCAGTCCAGACATTGTGCCCATCGCAGTGGGATGTGCCTTGGTTGGTCTTGTAGCCATTGTGCTCATCGCCTATCTGATTGGCCGACGCCGTTCACAGGCTCGTGGCTACCTCAGCATGTGAGTGGACTAGAAATCATCATATGAAGAACTGGCCCTGCTGGCAGATATATTTGATAGCGTATTCTAAATACGTACTATACTGTTAGGTTACTGCTCTGTTATGTTTTCCTTTTCTGAACATCTTCATTGTTTATACAACTACACATTCAAGTCGCAGCATTGCAGTAAATGACGTGTGAGAATTTTAAGGTTTTTAGTGTACGTTTGAGTAGAAACGTGTGGGTAAAGTTAAGGAAACCGTATGAGCTAATACGATACATTTCTGTGTAAAAGTTTCATTGCCGTGCTTTAAGGTTGTAGGTACGGTGTTTTTGAAATATAAATGGTATATGTACTAACCCCATTGTCATATATCATTTGCACATTAAATTGCCTTCATTCTACACACTTAATTTGAAGTGCTCTGCACGAAATAATAGGTGTAAAGTTTGTCTATCTTAGACGGTATCTGCATGTTTTGTAGGCTGTGCATAGAAAGCATATTTGCCTTCTTTATACATAATGGAATCAAGTCCTGTTATCCAAATATTTTTAATTGAATTTTTTTCTATTTGGTACGATACAAGGATTAAGTCGACACGTCAGGCTTAGGTCGTACGTTTAAACCTGGCCACAGTGTTATAGATAATTTTAATAGAGTATATTTCATCATGTAAAAGCAACACAAAAAACTTTTGTGTTGTACTGAGAAAATCGTGGTGCCTGAGAGACTTAAAAACACACTAGAGGAACTAACAATTCATTGAATAAAGAATATCTGCCAGCATTATTTCAGTGTAAGTACTTCTTTGTATAATTTTTTTTATTTCCATGAAGTGATGTCATGTATTGTAAAATAGCACCAGGGCCGGTTATTTTTGTAAAATACAGTACGTTCAGAAAATCTTACTGGAAAGTAAATATGTTTCAAATTCTGTTTTTACGTAGAACATAAAATTATAAAAACATAGCTGTGATCTGTGATTTGAGGGCTGTTATTTAGAAATAACATGGTTAAGATAACTTTAGAAATTAGTTATACTTGCCATCTTTATCATTTTCTTTGCTGGCTCACCATTCCATACGGAGTCTATCCTAAAATCTCATTTTATTGTGTAACACAATATGCATTATGTTCTGAATCGTTAAAATGTTTGTGCACTTGTTCTGCTTTGACATTCTGTGCTTTTGTTTTTATGTTTGCTTCTAAATTGTTTATATTGTTAATTAATGTATTATTTTGCAATTTGGTTCCTACTCTGCACTGTGTGGTTAAGAAATTCATAGCAGATACTTTGTTAGAGGCATTAAATTGATTTTATCAATGCATGGCCCTAAATTTTTCTTTTAGTGGCTATAGCAGGACACTGCTACAATTGTAGTAGGCCTATATTTGCCACCGTGTTAAAAATTGTAAGGCACAGTAAGGTGTGAACCTACTTTGCAAAATTATACATAGTGCAGTTATGTGAAATTACTGTTGGGGGCACGTGGTCTTCAGTTTGTACAGCACAGAAGCAGTGTCTGTTGTTTAATTTGGAAACTCATTCTCTCTAAAGAGCAATTAATTATATTACTTGTAATATTGTTAATTTGTGAAATTATTGGATGAGGGTGGGAAGTTTATGGAATTATGCCATCAGAAAATTTTGAAGCTAGCTTGTAGTTGGCCTCGCAGTGTGTGTTTTTGTACAGAGAATAACGTTTCAAAATAAAGTTTTTTTTGTGGGGAAATGGCTATGTTCATTTGTGCTTAGCAGTGAGTGTGTGTGTGTGTGTGTGTTTTTATAATCCGAAAATAATTTTTTTAATCTGGTTCTCCTGAGATTATTGTTTATATCAGCTGTTAGGTTGATTGTGAAACAAAGTCATTGTTCATTGATCTGCAAGATGATTCCATGTTCATCTATGATAAAAATCAAAACTTATCCTAGATTACAGCATTTAGTGATACAGTAAAACCCCACTCGTACTGCACTAGGTTCGTACGTACACTTTGCTTGTATGTACACTTCGCTCGTACGTACACTTCCAGGGTGTCCAGCGATCGGAAAATTGCTGGAAGTACGGGTATTGTATGTGAATTTTTTCGGGCTCGGGAATGTGCGGGAAATGTACTTGAAATTTGTCTTTTCTGCGGGAATTTCTCAGCTACCGATCGTTTCGTTGTCAGTCATCAAGAAATTGGAAGGTACTTTGACAGCTGCGATTTTAGTTATTTCACTAGACAAGTGATTTTCGCGATGCGTAAAGACGCGAATGTTTAAAATCGCGAAGTCACAATTTTAACGGTTTCCGTAGTAAATAACGCCTTCGATTCGAGAATCGATTGTAAGTGACTCGATAGAACCGATTTTCGGCAGGGAAAGGAAGATTCGAGTATATCGAAGTAGATGTGAAAATGGCAGGCGAATGTTTACGAGGTTTAGTGAATGCGTTTATTTATCCTTTTTTCACACGGTACTTGGTAATATTGCGACAGCAAGGAATAAATACAAATATTGTTGCGACTCCGATGAAGTTGTGATGTGTATTTGGCTTAGTTGATGCCTCCGGAAACGGCAAAAATTTTTGTCATGCATTGTATGAAAAAACCAGGAGTGAATGGCAAATGTAGCATTATTTTATCGGCAGCAAAAACAGTGAAAATAACAAGGATAAAATTGTTGTGCCTACAAATAGGAAATATAGATGCGAAACACGATTGAATATATTCAAGGTAATTAGGTTATAATTGAAAATTAAAATATATATCCCAGCACGTGTGTCCTACCGAATTTTGTTTATACGTACAGTATGTTTCGTAAAATGTGACGTAGATAAATTTTGCTTACAGATGTAAATTAATTTAGTTAACAGTTGTAATGTGTTAGGACAGTGAAAAACCCTGTAGGATAATATAAGCTTTGTAACTGTTACATTTTATTGCATTGTACATTTTTTTCCAAGAAACGTGTCTGATTTACGACTGTATAAACCATAAGAAATATAATATTGTGCTGGTCCCTCATGTTTTATAAATTATTCCCACAATTCTATTCATAAATTTTTCGATGTTGTTCACATGGACTGAAACTTCAGATGCTGCAAAAGAGGACTTTCAACAATCCAATCAATTTACAAATCTGTATAAAGGAAAGTATTTTAATTAAATACCAGGCAAATAATATTTTTACACCTTTGTCACATCTATAAGTAACATAAAAATTGAATGTTTATCGATAGTCTGCTTGGCTAGCACAAGTTAACATCGTATCACGTTTAAAGCACTGTACTGGAGTTTCTCAGGAAATGTGGGAAATGTACTGGAATTTGAAATACCACTTTTGCTGGACACCCTGACTTCGCTCGTACGTACAGATTTCCGCAAACAATAAAGAAATAAAATGGAAAAAATAAAAATTTTAGATATTGAAAATCAGTCGCAAAGATCTATTAAAACGTTGTTATAAGTCGCAATATGTATAAGCAATATAGGTGTAAGAGTTCAGCCCTCAGATAATGTGTTTCACGATGAAAACGGCAAAAATTCATTACAAAACACAGATGCGCGTGTAAGCTGCAGAGCCCGAGATAGGTCACTGACCTGCCGCCAGCTGTTTCTCAGAGCGGCATCCTCTTCTCTCGCTCGCTCTACCTCTTTCTCTCTCTTTGGCGACGTCTGTGCTGCTCATCATAGCTCCTGCTCTGCCCATCGCTGCCGCTGCCAGCCAATGTCGGCACTGGGTGGGCGTCACAAGCGAAAAAAAAATTGTAACTTTGCCATTTTCCTTCTCTTCTCCCCCCTCGCGGCACAGTACACAACAGCAACATTCATCCTGAGGAATTACTTGCTATGTGTACGTTTTCTATTTTTGCTTTTCTTCAAGGACTGCGATTTGGATTTTGATAACAATTTCGAAGTGGAAAGTGTACACGTCAAAATATATTGGTTACATATAATTTCGTAATAGGCCAAATATAATCACGAGCCATTTATACAAACTCTTTTGAAGTTAAGCCTACATGCTACGCTGAGGCTGTATATTTTTAGTCATTTACCGTTAATTTTACTTGTTCGTGTTTTACGGACATTATTTTGCTCATAATTGCATTGGATGATTTCACTAATCTATGTTTTATCACAGGAAGTAAGATAAAATACTTTATTTTCTCACAAGAAACATGTAAACGTATGTTGTATCATATTGTTCAGAGATGTTGCGCTACGTGTTTTCGTTCATTTTAACTGACTTTGTAATCTTTTTTTGAAGAAATGAAGTATAATTTAAGTCAGAATATATTTTCGCACTATACAAACGTTAACATAATTTATAAAAAAAGAAGTGAATACAACTTCTACCCCGTAAAGAGAAACCAACATGCCTTGCTTATAATCGTTTACGTTTAGAAGTTATTGACGTACATTTTGGGTATTATTTTGTTTATATTGCAGCATCCTATCAAAATGTTTATTCTTTATCAACCTGAAACACTGTTAAATGTCTTATTTGCCATTGGCATAAGTAAACATGGCAAATATTGCCGGCAGCACGTAAAGTGAATGGCGACGTTGCGTTCTTGTTTTTCGTAGTTTTATTTACTTGTTTATTTTTTACGCACAAATGGTGTATTAATTTACTTGGAATATTTCGGCATACTAAGATAATATGTGTAAAAACACCTGCTTTCGGATAAGTCTCTTGGAAACGTGATCTTATCCTCAAGAGACTTCTTACTGATTCTCTCTCAGGTCCGGGCCGAGTGGGAAGGAGGGGAAGGGGGGTCTTGTCAAGCCAAAATTTGGTCCTATCGGTTCGTACGGACAACTCGGTCGTACGGACAAATTTTAGGGAACCGTGAGTGTCCGTAGAATCAGGGTTTGACTAGTTAATTAAAACAGTTATAACTAAAGACCCCAAAAAATCGTGACTCATGAAATAACATGAAATTTTTGCGTAAATGTAAGTTGTTAACAAATGTCTGCATATTTTCTTTAAAACAAAGTTTTGCGCGAATTCAGACTCCTTGATGATAATTTGTCATAAATCAACTGTCGCACATTCATTGAGATGTATAAGTTTTCCTTTCAAATAATTCTGCTTTTACTTTAACTGTCTCTTTCTGTAATAGTATTAGCCCAGGCGTGCAGTTTAAACGGATTACAAATATTTTCACCAATGTTGAAAGGTAAAAATGGATAGATAGAAAAACGAACACACCAGAAAAACATGTTCGACCACGTCTTTGAAATATTTATCTCGTATTCCGCCATGATGAGAATTACGACTTGCGAACTATGTCACTTTCATGGTCATAGATATACTCACACACTTGCACTTGAAACTTGTCAACTCGTACACTGCCATGGATACGTGGGAACGTGGATCTCAATATGGTGACAAGATGGCAGCAGAGTATGCAAAGACCTTCGGCCAGCAGAGCGACAACAGCGGCAACAAATATTTGAAATATATCTAGTTGCTATACATCTATGAAGAAGTGTTAACGCAGCTTTGTTCACATGACATGTTTCGGGAAGTTATGTGTATTGATTTTCATAACATAAAGGAAAAACTCCACCAGACAAATTCTTGCTTTAACAAGTATCACAGAGTAGAAACATAAATTTAAATGGCTAAAACGAGGGGTAATATAATTTTTCAGCTTTTCCAGTAGTCTAGCTACCCATTGAATCTGCTAAAACTATTATATTTACAGGCATAGTTTATTAATGATAAAGTATTTAGTGATTTAAAGAACCTGTAATAGTAAAAAAATTAGGGATTTAGTTTGCAGATTTTGTTAGGTTAGGTTGATTATATTTTATGGTAAATGACCAACCTAACCTTAAGAGTAAGTAAATCACAATTTTCTTTTTGTACATTTGCTTCTAATACTGTAGAAACATTTTTCATAAATGTAATGTGCCTTATAAATGAATAGTCTGGTCAGCATTTGATGAGCAGCTACTTTTGATATTTACCAAACAATTTGGAAACTTATTTTAGTGAATGGGTGAATATTACCAAATAATAAAAATATTTAAATTTTCATAGTTGAGTACCGTGCCTACATTATAAATATTAAAAATAGTAATGTAAAATCAAACCTTTTTATTTAGTGATATACAGTAGAAACTCGTTGCATCGTTTTCGTTTCCATCGTTTTCCTGTTTCTATCGTTTATTTTTGTTGGTCCCGAAAATTTTCATATTAAAACAATGTTTAAGAAGTCCACATAAATAGTTTTCGTAAGTATCGTTTTTCCCGCATCCATAGTTCAAAATATTTTGTCCCACAGCCAAAAATTAGGCGTATCGATCATTTTTAAAATTAATTTCAACATATAGTGTAAATTTTAATATGAACAGTTCTAGCGAACGGTAAAATCAATCATGGCTGCCCACAAAGTAAACATGCCCAGCCGGTATTTACGTTTTCCCGCGATTTGCACAATGTAAACACGAGATGTCAAGAGTCGCAGATAATGAAGGAAGAAAGGACATCTAAACTTGTTTGGAAATAGAACACACAAGAAACATCACAGCGAAGTTGGTGATCACGTGAAAAGCCACAGGAGAATGACCGTGTTTGCATGTAACGCTTGTGTTCACGGCACAATAAATTCAAGATGGCGGCAAGAAGAGAATTGTCGCCGCTAGCACTATTGATTGTCTCGGACCTTATCAATCACTGTTTTACGTTAGAAACATTTGATCTCTTTACGTGCATTCGTCTTTGTTTTTAACCCAATTATCTGTAACTTTAACCTAAGATTTTCAAAATGTGTTTGAAAATGTTTTGTTATAAACGGACTGGTTTTAAAATCATTTTCATTTTAGTGCAGCATTTTTAGATGGTTACGTAACGGTAATGTAATTTCACGATTACACTCGTAAATACATAATATTTAAATTAAAAAAATTATTTTAAATGATAGTTATGTTCCTAATTTCCTGTTAACGGTTTTTTATTTTCCGTAATTTACGTTAGCGTAATAAATAATAACTTGTAGTGAGTTTTCTTATGTTTTGTCTTGTCAGTCAGCTGAGCACATAAAGTACAACTTCAGATTTTGCGGTTAGGTAGAAAATAGAGGCAAGTCCACATGCATAGTTGGTCCGCATGCATAATTTTTTCTTCTGGTCCCTTGAAAAACAATCCATAGAGTTTCTACTGTAATGCAAAGTGACTGTTAACCAAGGCTCCCAGATAGGCAGCAAGACGAAAGAATGGTGACTGTGAGATGTGAAGTCAGAAGGTTATTTTAGATTAATTACACTTAAATAATATCATTGTGATGTAGGTAAATCCATTATCCAGGTGTAATTTTCCTGAGAATTTATTAATTCATTTGTGTGATTCCAATTGGTAAGAAAGAAATTCAGGAAATTTAACGCTACTGAATCACATACAATCAGTATTAGGTGAAACAAATTACAAGGTTAAGATTTGTATTGGATTACTACAAGTCAGTCTTATCATATCTAGTGAGTGCTACATGGCTGCAACTAAAAAATTAGAAATGATGCATAACGCAGTAGAGCCTTAATCGTGACAGGCAATTGTGACTGGGCCAACCTAGAGTGACCGAAAATGT
The DNA here is from genome assembly GCA_003012365.1 of Medauroidea extradentata. NCBI lineage: Eukaryota > Metazoa > Arthropoda > Insecta > Phasmatodea > Phasmatidae > Medauroidea > Medauroidea extradentata. The sequence goes on from PNEQ01000219.1 coordinate 26,532, forward strand.
GGATAGTTAAATGGGTCTTGGCAAACCATCAAGATGAAATTCTCTGTACCATTTAATATTTAAATGGGATAATAAGCGCTGTGCCTAGGTGTACTGAAAAATTCAATGTCAAACACACAATGTATATGCATAGTATTTCTTAGAAATGTTTATGAATAACACGTATATAGTACATAGTAAAAACATTGTCATGGCATGTGCTGTTATGGTATGTTCTTGGTGACTGGTGCAAACTGTTATGTAGTATTACATTTTAGGCACTGTCAAAGATGAAAGTTTGATGAAAAGTTTATCTACAGGTGATCAGTAAGATTTTCATTGACTTTCCACTTATTTTCTCCAGGGACTGAGAATTGGTTAGTCAAATATTGACAATGATGCCCAGCTCATTTTGGGTTTTACGAGATCAGATCTGGAAACTTACACAAAGGTTGACAGTGTATCTTGGGTGGTTGTAGCAGGTGCAGGAATGTGTGAATGATGTGGCCATCCTTTTCCTTATGAGATGCAAATGGCTCAGGGTTGTGAACTGGAAGGACATGGGTGATGTACTTTGGAATAAGCACAACATGAACGTGTCTTGAATCTAATCTGCTGCATCGTACGTCATAGCCAGAGGCCTTCAGTCAAAACATAAAGAGTACGTTGGACCTTTCATAGGTGATGCTAGTCAGGATTGAACAACTGAATTTCCGTGGACCTAAAAGTGCACTGTTCACTAGCTGGAAGTGTAAAAAGAGTAAGGTGTACTACATTGTAAATACAAAAATTATTACTGACCACAAACATCTCTTCTAGCTACTGCTGGGAGAGCTTTGTCAGGTAGAATTTGTGAGTATATGGAATAACGTTACAGTGTAACAAACTGTTCTCTATGTTGACTTGTCACTAGAGCTCTACTGGCTACTGTAGAAGTTAATCTCATTATTCTAAGTCCTCACACTGCAGGATGTTGAACTTTCTGATAGGAGTGTCTCATGTGCACCTACCTCACTTCGGGCAATGGCAACATGTTAGACTGTTTACAATACAGTGAGCATTATTAATTGACAGTCTTGTTGAGAATATAAGCATATAAAAATAGTATGTTTTAATTGTTGCATCAGACTTCCGAGTATGGTGAAATTTATTCGTTGTGTTAGCCTTACAGATTTTTAATAATAAGGCTTGTCTTTGCTGTAGAATTCCGCCGTAACAACACCTTTGTTATGACCACCCCATTTTTGAGAAATCATAAAAAATTTGGGTTGAAAAATAAACAGTTTGAGGGAAAATATCTTGCTGGTTACTGTGTGTTTCTCTTGATGAGCATTACATGGTAAATAGTGCATTGCTAATAGTAGATACCACCTCTCCAATTAGTCCACAGTCGATAACTGCTGTCTCTTTCCTTCTACCCCTTGTTTCCATGTGCATCCATAACCAGTGCAGTCACATGTGGTTTCCTGGTCAGTATGACCATGCTTGTGGATACGCTTTTCTCACTCATTCATAAAATTAATTTCATAACAAAATAGAATTGTATTGTTGAAAGGTTCTCCAAACATCTCGTGGAAGATTTAGGAAATTTTAAAAGGAAATACACCTGAAGAATTGAAAAAGAAGAAAACCAGCAGAAGAAACTCCCAAAAAATAAAGGTGTGAGACAGGGCAGTAATTAATATAGCATACACTTCCTGATATTAAATACATTGACGACATGCTCAGAATATGAAAATCTTCAATTGACTAATGAATTTATATCAAAGATAATGTTTATATAAATCGGTTTCGTATTGTTTCATGCCATTCAACATAGGATAAGTTGCAAAAGTTTGTATATTTCAAATGAAAATTGTTTTAAAATATCAATGGAAAAAACCAACACTAAAGTTAAGTATGTATATGTTTCGAGGTTTTATATTTCATGCGATAAAGAAACAGATTTAGCAATGGGATACTAACCAAGAGGAAAGGGGTTTTAAAAGTACCCAGAGAGAAATGGATACTGGAACAGGTTGAAGGTACCTTATCAATGGAAATGATAAATAAAAATTGCAATAAAATGGACCAAATAAATTTAGTACAGTCATAATGAGAATATATAATACTACACTATAGGCCTAAACTGAGTTATAAAGCTAGAAAAAGAAAAGGGGAAATTACTAAATAAATAAAAAGATAATTTACAGTCCGATATTTTCAAACAAGCTGGTATGTTATATGTAGGTACTTAATAATGACACTTAAAAAATAAAAATTAACAATTCGTGTGTTTGTAAAGTCTTGGTAACGTAAGTTAATATTTCTCGCAGAAATATTTACGTCTGAACTCTGTGGCAAAGACAATTTTCCTACTAGACCTTGGAGGTTATGTTGGTTTTGGTACACTATCCAATTTTGCACATAATGAAATGTGCACACTTCGGGGGAACACATCTCACGATCACAGTATTTACTTACCAAGGAAAAATATTGTGAATAAAAATGTACCAGTAAATAAGCACTTTTGGTTGTTAGAAAAACGATCAGTGCAGTAGTTTTAAGCGTTCTGGTTAGCGTGATAATTTTGTTTTCAGCTTCTGCAAGTCGTACTGTTTTGTTTTGCTGACATTTTTAAATACTTGTGAGGTAGAAAGTGAATACAGTAACAATTACTGTTGCAGTGTTTTCAAACTTTGTTTTCGTTTTGCGCCGTCATAAATATGTTATGTTTAGTTGGGAAAGTCCACGAGCGATATAAACACACAAGTATACAAGATGGCAGACTGTTAAACTAGTAGTGCTATGATGTTGCAAATTTATTCTAGTGGAATATTTTGGCACTAACTAAAACCTATTATTTCACGCAACCATATTGTTCTAGTTTTGTATTACTTCGTACTTGAACGTTGTTAGTTTCTCTAGTGCAGAAATGTAAACAAAACCGTGCGGTGCGACGATTATGCGATGAAAGTATTTTTACGAGTTCTCTCATCTTAAAAATGAGATTCAACTACGTATTATGCAATGGAGACGATTGTGCGATGAAATACTGTAAATTTGTTAGATTTATTGTATTTCTTAGTGCAAATATTTGCCAACACCTTGTTTAAGAAGATAAATAAATTACTATTTTCTGATTTTTAATTGTTAATTTGTGTTTTACAAGAGTTTTTATAAACTAAAATATTGTGGACATCAAACTTTAAAGTTGTGCTGAAAAATCTACTTTTTGAGTACTCGGTACTCAATCGAATAATTGTATCGACCCATCTCTATATATAGTTCTTTAACAAGTGGACAGTAACTGTAATCTTATCTGTTATTTTTCTATAGGATGTCTGGTTGTTGAAATAACTTGTATCAATTTAAAAAGTTTTATTTAGTGCTCTAGAGTGGGTCAAAATTGGTCCAGAATTATGTAAATTATCTATTACAGCTGTAGGCCCGAAAACTGGCAACCGCTTTGACAAAATTATGTCAACATAACTATCTTTTAAATGGCATAATCTTTGCTTCTGAATTCTCTGATTTATTTTTGTGTCTGATGTACTGTTCAAAACATTTCTCTCCCAGTAAATGAAAATTTTTGCATTAATTTCTTTACGTCCATACAACAAGAATAGTATATCCAGAAAATCTTGACAGCCATAGTTCCAATAGGGTTTATTTTAAAGTATTATGAAAGGACGTTAATTATTGTTTAGTAGTAAGAAATATAAATCACTTGACACTTTCTTCAAGATTTTTTTAGATTTTCAGATTACGTTTTATAGCTTTTTCTCACAGTGTTAATTTACTTAATCTAGGCTGGTGCAAAAAGAACATGTATATCTTTGCATTTTCTATAATTGTGTAACGACTGCAACATACATAACACACTAGTCTTGGTGTTCCTTTCATGTGCATGACTATAAAAATATCCCAAATATTACCCACACTCATTTTCTCTGCAAGCATGCATATCTACAATTTTGTTACAGTAATTTTTTAAATAATTTTTCTTCAACCCGTTCTTGTACAAATTTTTTTTAGTTCAAATGTTGTAATTGTGAAGCGTTTTGATGTGAACTGTAATGTTTCAGATGATACTTTAAATAACAAACATGAACTTGCTTACCAGTAGTTAAGTGGTATTTGTACCAACTGATGATGAACGAGACATGTAAATATTTTCATAAGTCAAGTTGATATCCAGTACAGCACTAGATTAATTGGTACCGATAACTTGGTGAATACAATACCAGCTAAAAGTTTTTCTTTAGGTTTAATATGTCTCCAATTGTTGCCAAACTAACTGAATGGTATGAGTATTAGTTGTTAAATGTGAAGTTTTGCACAATATTCTAACAAACACAACAAAAAGGGAGGAAGATTCTTGAAAATAACATTTTTGTGGAAATACACTGACAGCTCACTATTGTAGACAAGTGCAGATTAACACGTACGTATTACTTATAATTTACAAAAAAAAAGTATGACTATTTAAAGTAATGTGTTAGTTTTTACATGAAATATGAAGAATGTACATGGATGTAAGATAATATTAAACTTTTTTTTTTTTTTCTAATTTTCTTTTTTATAAAGTATTCATTAATTATTTTTTCCACTGATGTTTGAAATCATTTCAGTGTGTGAAAGTGGTCGCTGCCTTGTAAGCTTGCTTTCATTTCCATTCTGCTTTTACTACTTACTAAAATATTTTTCATTATGAAGTTGCTTGTTCACATTGTCTGTCTTTGGCGCAGTTATTCTGACAAGCATAATTTTGCTCTTCTGAAATGTTACACTTGGAGTTATAAAAATCTGTTGCGTCTATCCGTTATTTAGTACAGTCTGATTGCACATCATATATTCAAGCAAATTATCAATAATACGTCCATATGTAAATCGTTGGGTCACTGTAACAGTGTTGTCAAGTGATGGTAATAAAAATTTGCACAAAAAGTGGCACTTACTTACATTTTGGGAACTTATAAATATACGTGGGGGAAAAAAATTAGAATGTATGTGCAAATTACAGCCTTCTAATGGACTGAGAATGATCTCATTCTTTTTTTTGGAATTAATAGGTGACAAAATGTAAAAAACTGTACTTTTGTGATAGCTATTTCTTAAAAGTTACAAATTTGCTGATGTGTACACTTTCTATCACATCTGAGGACCTGGACAAGGGACCATTTAAGGATTATACTGACATGCGCATCAAGTGCCCCATCGTCATTATATGCATGGCACATAACTGGCACACTGGCTTTTCATCCAGCTGCAGTTTCACCGAAACTTTAAGCAGTTACTCTAAAATTTGCTGAACGTGGCTCTCTAGCAAACTCCAGTGCATGACTCATCTATTTTATTACATTTCAGTGTACAGCAGTTTGGAAAAAGCAATTTTTGACAATGTTGGATGGCTTCAGAATAATTTTCATAACATACCGACTGTTTTGAAAGTACCATTCTGTCTTTGGAAATTTTTCCCCAAGAAAAACACATTTGGATTGCATTAAATACCTGTATTTTTGTCAAAAATTGGCTTGTTTCAAACATACGTACAACGCAGGTCAAACGCAGGGTTTTGCATGCATGCAGCTGTTTTGTAGTATAAGGGGCCTAGGAATGTGCTGTCACTCAAGCCTACTCTTGCCTACATATGCATGCAACATGCTCTCAACTGTGGCTCATCTGAACGTCACTTGAGTGGTGCTGGTGCCCGTGTAGTTTTATGGTCGGATATTGAAGTTAGAGGGGTTGATGTTTGCCTGAAGAAAACTCTGTAATTTCTGTTTGTAAAAATTTAACAGCTGAAACTGAGACAACTTTCAACCATTTTCATTAACAAAAATAATTTTTACGCTTGTTGGGAGGCCAGTTTGTCCTGGCCACCGTAAAATGTGCAAAGCTTTATTCGTGTGTTGTTTGACAATCATCGTCAACATTTTTGTATTTCATCAGCTTACTAATAACATTTAAGAGCCCTATACAGCAGGTGCTAGATACCATAGTTTATGTACAGAAACAGGGGTGCAATGAGGTCTTGTCTAGACTGGCTCATGCTTCAACAGCTTTGTCACCTTTATGAGGAGGGTGCGAAAACTGTGTATTGTTTTAGTCGTTGGCTTTTTACTGCTTGATTTTAAGAGGTGACTACGGAAAATACGTAGGATGGTCCACCGCATGCTTCTCTATTATTTGTTTTATGTTTCTGGCTGGTATTTTTTACATGACAGAAGTCTGAAAAGCAGTTTTTAGCCATTTTGAGTTGCTCCGAAACTGTGTTTATAAGTAAGATATCTAGAAACTGGAGAAGCGTAGTTTCTTTTCGTGGGTAAAGATATTGTTTCTTTTGTAGGTAAAGATATAAAACGTTTAGTGATGTCTCTTAAAAAACTTCCTCTTAACACGTTGCAACACAGTTAATCCACCAGCGGTCTAGGACTCTTAAGAATGTTTTCGTGTTGGTTTGGTAGTTTTGTGTGCCCAAACTATGTTTTGTAATGTTAATTTTGTTGAGGCGAAAATAGCAGAATTTCACATTTTCACGGTACTTGTGAGCAGAAATTTTGCTTCCAGAAGATTTAATTTGTGTTATGTGCCTTTGGATTTAGACACTTTAAAAATTTTTGTTGTGATTTTGATCCATTTTATTATTTATTTTGCAATATTTGTCACCCATAGTATTTTGTTGTTGGAAGCCACTAGCATTCCTGACACATGAACCACAGGTAAATTAATTTGAGGACAGTATAGTATTTCCAAAAAATTGCCTGGTTTATGATGACTGCCTGTGTTGTAACGACAGAAACTGTTCATTACGTGTTCAAAACTGTAAAATGATTTGGAGTACAGCATTATGTATGTATTTATTTTTTGTATATTTGTGTATGTATATATGTACTGTATGTATGTGACATGTATGCTTTGTTGCTTGTCCCTTGGAAAATAATTATATGGTATTTCAATGTCTGTATCTTATTAAGTCCTTTGTGTTTGAACAAATATGGAGATGTGCAGCAGTGTTTGATATGATAATTGAATTTATAAGTTGTAAATGGAGAAGTGCAGCAGTGTTTGATATGATAGTTGAATTTATAAGTTGTAAGTGGTCAGACTTGGTTATATCAACATGTAGTGCTAAAATGGAAGGAATGAATAACATTGTGGGATTAAGAACTCGTGGCACGTATTTGAGCTGGCATTCAAATAGGACTTGAATTTCATTTATCCACTGTTTCCTTCGGACTGATTTCTCAGCCATGAGACATTAAAGTACAATTGTGGCACTATGACGTTTGAAAAAATGGGCATGTTGGCTATTGTCTAGAACTTTTGAGTCTTGAAGAAGAGTCGGAAGGGAACAACAGTGTTGCTACTGTTATTTTTTGCCACTATTTTGGAGCTTCGGCTTAGCATAACTGGTAATTTATGGCACAATTTTTTGGCGTTAATTTTTCCCACTATTTTGGAGCTTCGGCTTAGCATAGCTCAAAATTTATGACACAATTTTTTGGCATTCAAAAATATTTATCACAAAAATAGATTTTAGCAGATTTGTTGATACCGATTGAGTATTTTGTAGACATGAAAATGAATGTTGTGAGACTTGGAAGGAAAGTTTTATGGCATTCCTAAATCTGGTGAAGTGTTAACTATGCAAGGAGGAAAGCTCTGCATTGAAAAAAAAAAAGTGATTTAGTTATGTAATGTTTGTGCATGTTGGTTGTATACTGTTATCTTGCAAGGAGACTATAGGGTTTGTTTCTGCTATCTTTTCTCACTCCTCGTGGGAGTGTTTACGCATGTGAGCGTTATCCTGCCAACAAGATTGAATCACTATTTTGGTATTATTTTGGAGTAAATTGTAGATACAATGCTTATTTGACAACAGCAGTGATCAACTAGAATAATTTTTAAACTCAACTGTGGGCTAATTCTTTGAACAATTTACACAGGCCGCCTTCCGTAATTCACTGATTTCACTGATATCACTGACAGTTCGCCAGTGTCCGTGAACAATAAGGGAACAGAGTCAGTAATCAGCAAAATATTTTCACTGTCAGTAAATAGATAATATCGGAACATTAAATCAGTAAACATTACTGCAATGTACGTTGCCTAGCAACTACATCTCTGGCATATCTGTTGTTTCATTCTTGCGATAAACTGCCATGTTTATTTTGTTCGTTGTATAAATTGTATTTACTTTAATAATATAGTTGGTATATTTTTAGCATGTTGATACATCTAGCACGACTTACGACTGATACAATTTTCTTCGTTTTTTCACGACGCAGCTTATATACATTGTGTGTATTTAAGGTTTGGGAAGCTGTATCCATTATTTTTAAATGCATAAACAAGGTACGATTCAACCTCTAAACATTATTTAGTCTTTGCAAATTGCACGACGAATGCTTCCGTAACTATAAACAGACGTTAAATAAACGTATATAAATTAATAGATACCCTCTTTGGCCCTTATATATTAAAAAAGACTCGTCCTATAATTAGATAACTTCAACTTTTGAATTTCCGCCAAAAATATTGGTTTACTGACAACACTGATGCTCTGAAGCGCCAGTAAAATCAGTAATCTCAGTAAACGGATGTAGCCTCGCACAGGGTATCGTCATCAACCGACCATCAGTGACTATCAGTGCCGTCAGCAATTTCGGAACTATAGCTGACATTACTGAAAACACTGGCCAGTGAAATCAGTGAATAACGTAAGGCGGCCACAATAGACACACTGCTGAGTGAGGTAGTAATTCCTGCCAGACGTGTCTTCTTAGTTGTCCTTTGGTTGTAATAGAGACAGGGAGTCGTATAGGGCGTTCTTGCGTCAAACTTTGTTCAGTTAATGTCTCTTCATAATTTCAGTGAATATGAGTTTGCTTCAGTTGTAGTAAAGTTTCTAGGAGTTGGAAGATTGAAGTTTGTCCTCAAAACCAAGTAAAAAATGCTCAGATTTATCCACTGCAAATTATGTCATCATTCCTTCATTCCCCATTTTTTCTAAACTACTTTAGTGGATTCATGGTAAACAGAAAAAGAGACCTATTCTTGAGGCGTAAAATAAGAAGATAAATAATTACTTGACAACAGTTACATAACCCTCCAATTGGCAGGTTGAGGAGAGTAATAAACTGGTTCCATAGAGCCTGTGTGTAACATTTTTTGCCTAGTTGTAAGTAGCATAGCTGCCATTCCTCAGTGTGGATTACTTAAGTGTACCAAAGTAAGCAACCTTTTTCTCTGAATGTTTCGTGTGCATATTTAATTGTTGGGATGTATCACCAAGGGTACCTATGTTTGGGCTTCTAGATTACAATTTGCTTTGCCCTGTAAAAGCTCAATGTATTTGTTTTGTATTGTCGAGTTGTGTTTAAACTGTATTAAGTGTTCCACCCAACTGTTCTTTCATTTTTACTGTTCATCTTTTTTTATTTAAGATATACTGACTGAAGAGTCGTAGTAAGACGCAGGACTTTCACAGGGCTCATATCCATAAATTCCACGTAACTTGTAGTCCACAAGATGGTAGAAGTAACTGATTTCAGTTTTGCAATGTTTTCTGAAATTTGAGGCAAATGTTGCTATGGTTCCATAGTTCTATAACAAAGGCCTTGGGTAGATCGTTTCCCCTTTCCCTCATGTAATTTCACTAAGACCCTGAAGCTATTAGAAGGGCATGTAAAACCTTTTTTCTCCTTCAAATTCATGTCGGTTAGGTGTACATTTCCTGACAGAAAATTTGTTAAATATAATATTATAATCATAGTTAGCATGTATTAGCTTAACTTTTTTGAAATTATTTAAACATGTGTGTTCTGAATTTTGTGGTATCGGAGCACAAGGAATGCAATCAGACTTTGCAGCTCATAGTTTTTAAGGAAAGTTTTCTTGTAACATTGTAGTTATTTGGTGCTGCATAATATTTGTTATCAGAAGTGTGAGTTCAAAACATTGAATGTTTGTATGGAACAGGTAAATACTTAAGTTACTAATTCCAATATAATTGATATACAAATGCACAAATACATACAGAATCTTGCCCGCAGGTAGGCTAAGTGTAGGTACATACATAAAAAACAGATGGAAGACACTTTTTTTTTCTTATTTGCAGATACAATTCTGTAAGTTTTGTGCATTTATTTGAATTTTAATGTAATTATTGCTTAGTGGCATTTCTCCAATTTGCTCTGCAATTATGCAAACAATGTGTTAAATTTTTAATTGTTCAATGTCTCAGCAGAGAGATTGAAATTAATTTTTTTAGTTGTAGCATCTGATTCTATTTCATTTAGTAGACCTTGTCATCCTCCCTGAGCCAATTATATAGTATCAACGTTTGACAACATTACTTAGGACTAAAAGTAGTTAAGTACATTATATACTAGCTTCTTTCTGGAAGTCAGATGAGGGTGTGACACATAAGTACACTGCAAAAGATGTTTATTAAAATTTACAGAAATGGAAAGATAGTGTAGAAAAACAATGAAAGAGCAGTCCTATGAAATAATTTTGGTAAATTTCTTGAGCAAGTGTGTGTGAAGTGAAGAAATTTTAGTCCACATTGACATCAAGGTCTTTAAGAGTGGATGGGGGTGATATTAAATGAGTACAGAGCAGTGCCGGAATGAGGGAGCAAGGGAAATGGGAGACCCCAGAGAAGAGAAAACTCTCGGACCAGCTTCATTGTTCAGCACTATTCTCACATGAGAGAGGTTTAATCCCTCGATCATCTAGACCCCCTTGAGCAAGTATGTTCTTTACGTGATATGTATCTGGTGAAGTATTGTAAATATAGTGCTGTAAATATGTAACTTTGATTCTGTCACTTGAGATTATGTTAAAGGAATGAGTCACCCCATGATATATTTTCTTTAAAAGAAAAATGGGCAAAAGATATTTTTTGAAATGCTTATTTTTTATTGACTTTCATATTCCCAGTAAATTCAATAAACAGTTTCAGTTTTCTGTTATGTACCACATCCTCTTCAAACATATTTTAAATTTAAGGCCATGAGCTCTGTGTTTGCAAATATAATTTTTTTAAATCCCAAAAGGTAGCAAACATCGTAAAACCTTCATATATTTGTGTTGAAAGTAGTTTTTACTATGTAGCCTACTTTTTGATAACATTAAATTAATTTTGGTTTGTTATCAACCTATGGAAAATCCCAAATTTATAACAGCAAAAACTATATACTGTAATTATTGTTTTCGAAAAAGTGGGTTATAATAAAACAGTTTCCAACACATCTATGTGGCAGTTATGCAGTATCTTTTCCTTTTTGTATTTAAAAGAAAATATCAAAACCCGCTTTAATGGAAGACGGTGGCCTGATACGTACACACTATAGTGATATGCTGTGAAGAAATGGAAGCTTAACACAAGGTTTATCAACAATTCACGTAAATATTTTCAAAAACATTGACCCTGCATGGTTAGCATTTTTATTTTCTGATGTGTTGCCTCAAGCAGGCTGTTAATACTCGATTGCTTTGTGACAGTGACGGCACAGACACGGAGGAAAGACGGTAGAATACCTTCGCTGGATCAGCTGAATGGCGCCTGTCATTTGAGTTTGCGTCATGAAATTTACAGTTTTTATAATACTAATGAACTGAACAGCAAGATACTTTATATTGAGAATTAATGGTTTATTTTTTATTTTTTTTGTTTATAGAGAATATATTGCAATGTACACATAAATTCATAACATTGCAATTTGAAGAGATTTACTTATTGTTCTGATAAGAAGTGTATGTAAATAACTGAAGTATTTCAACTCTTTGTTTTTTAAATGTATAGTTAATTTTACTGAATAAATATTTTTAATATGTTAGAAGGTTTTGTTTGAATGCTGCAAGTTGTTTTTCCTTCAAATTGTACTGTGAAACCTCACTACAACCAACACTATTACGATAGACGTTTCTTATAATGGACAGGTGGAAATGTAGTGCACAGTATCAATAAATGTTAACAATCTGTATAAATAAGAACATTCTTGTTCTAAAGATTCTGTATATGTTCATGAAAGTATGTTATAAACTTTGAAATTATTTATTGTTAAAAGTGAAGGTAAATTATGTGATTAATGTTTTTGGCCTGTGCAACTCTCAAGTGAGAAATTTACTATTTAAATTTGTTATTGAAAGCTAACATTTGTTAAAATAACCGAAAGTATGGGTGTGGTTCAATAATAACAATGTCTGCAATGTGTGAAAATTTGGTTTCGAACGCTTTTTACCTTCAGTACGTAATGAGGTTGGTCAAGCATTTTTTGGCATAGAATTTTTTACTGTTGCATTTTGTGGCTATTAAATTATATAGTTTGTAGCAGGAGGCACCAAGCAACAATACAGTTTGCCTAGTCGCAACACCTTCAAGTGAACCGTCTTCGAGAATTGAGATGTGGAAAATTTGGAGTCTTAAGGTTGTAGCCCACTGGCGTGAAGATAATAGAAGGCAAGCGAAAGGGAAAGAAGAAAAGTGAAGCCAGTCTCTCGGTTGTCCGCCCATTGGGGTGAAGAATAGAGGTGCGATGCGACAAGCAATTCAACTGAGGGCCGAAGGCTGCTGCGTGCTTCTCCTACCACTCGCCCACTTGCGCGAAGAGGGTTGAAGAGGCGTGTGAATCGCCGCTTGCTTGCCCTCTGAAGAATTTGCATGGCGATTGCCTTTTCTGCTCCATTTGCTTCCCTTTGCCTCTCCTGCAATGGGCGGCCACTCATTTCACAACGTAGAATTTATCTCCGTGGAAAAAAATCACATTTCTACACGTCTCTTCACTTCACGCCAGTGGGCAAGTACCTTTACAGGTAGGCAACATGCGACACAATTAAAACCTAGTGGAGCTGACTAAATGACTACTTGAAGATGAAACTATGCTTAAAACGTTACGAAAATATTAAGACATTTTTACGTACCTAGTGTTGAATTGTCTCATTTCTGTTAAATACAATACTTAGGGACAGAAAAATTTCGCGAATTCGATGACCTGCACGATAGAATCCGTTGTACTATGCATACTCAAGTCTGGTCTATTCGTTCATTGTGTGTTGTTCCACCGAGTAGCAGCTAGTGGACAAATGGTCGGGGCTTGAGTATACATAGGATAGTTGATTCTAACATGAAGGTCATTGAATTTGCGAAATTTTCCTGTCCCTAACAGTACTGGGTGAAGTGAAAGTTGTCTTGATTCTTCTGGAGGTTATGTGCATATGTTATGAATTGTTGAACTTGAGCTATGTAGTGACATAAGTTTTGTGAGAAATGCCATTTTGTTGAAGAAAAAACAGTGATTTTCGTTAAGGTTCCTTTACATTTTCAGGGTTCTCGGTACAGGAATGATAAATGTGTAACTACTCGACCGTCAAATTCTAATTTAATAGTGTAGTCCTGCTTTTTTTATTTAAACACAATTGATTGTTGAGAAAAATATGATACATTATGTATTTTTAATTGAAGACCCTGCAACTGAAATGTAAAATACTAGAGTACAATATAAAAAAGTATTCAGCTGATATTCCTAACATACAAGCTAATTTTTCTAAATATGAGCGTCATGTGGGAAGTTAATTTTCAGTACAAATGTTATCCTGTATTTTACTTATTAGATATACGTTTCATAGACATTGTTGTTGTTACCAAGTTCAAAAGGCTATTCATTTCGTGTTCCATGTCTATTATTCCAACCTGATTTGTAATATTCCACATTCTCAAATGAATTCAACAATTGAAAACACACTTTTGAACTTACTAAACAGCATGAATGGTTGACTGACTACTGAAATAATATATAATTTTGCTTCCAAGAACCAAGAAAACATAGCTGACTGATTATAGTTTAATCCTAGCATGAACACTAAATAAAGAACAGGACAGATGTATTAACAAGAGTTATTACTGCCATAAGATTTTTAACTGTTTAAGGTCTTCCTTTTGAAGGGCAGTGACAAAATATTTGGGTCATTGTTAAATAGGCTATTTTTGGACTGTCTGAAATTCATCAGCCAATTTGATCCATTTATTGCCCAACAAGGTTCAGAAATGGAAACAAGGGCAATGTCGTACAAATTAAGTGTTTTAAGACATCTGCGACGAGTTCATCATCAAGTCTATGAGTGAAGAAGTGTTTAAACAAATCTTGATGGAAGTAAGTGATGCAAGATAGTTTTTAATAATCGTAGATTCCAACCACGATGTATCGGGTATAGTCAACTAGCTTGTGTTGATATTACTGTATGTTTTGTTTTCGGAGGCATATCCCATAGAACGCCTAATTGCACTGTTACCCTCGGTTTTGTACAAGAATGAAAATATGGAATACTTATGAAACCTTTAGAGGATCTAAAACTGAAACTCAAGAACTGCTGAAAACAATGCTTAAAAATATGTCAGGTAAGGATAAATAAAGGGGGAAAAATGTTTCTTCGGATCAACATGAGAAAAGTTGTTTGCTAGCCTTAAATGATTTTTCGTTACTATACTTAAACATATATTGGTCTTTTTCAGTTTTTATACAAGAAAATAATGACATTTGAAATGTTAATGTATCGGTATACATAAATATTTGTGAAAGTCGGTCAAGTAAATATTGTAAACTGTATAAACATGTAAATATTTGAATGTACTGCAAGGACTGTGGTGAGTGGTTGGTCCACAATGGTGAGCAACACAATTCTGACCATTCTTTTTTACTGATAATACTAGCCCAGCAAGTTTTAAATGTGTTAATTAGCTCCTGGTTCCCAGTATGTGACATGGCAGTTCTATAGGTGACGAAAATTGAGAGAATCCAATGGAGGGTTAAGAAAGCATCCCTCCGGAACCAGTTGGAATCTGCACCTATCTCATTAATGAACGTTGAGGGATGGAAGTGCCAATTCAAAATTCTGCCGGGGCATTAGGATCTTTAAATGCAGCCCTGCCTCAGGCAAGGACAAATTTGCAGGAAACATTGGGACAGTAGTCAGATATTTTGTATGCTTTTGCATTAGTTACGACCAAAAGGATTCTACATTACAATTTTTGATACTGAATGATGTTTGCTTGGGAATTGCAGTCAAAGAGTGTTAACACATTTGAGGCCCTTCACTCCGGTGACTGGTCTCCGCCAGAGTTTCATGTTGTCCACTTTTTAGTGAATCTGAGTCATGACAATATTTCTGTACACTTTTTGTGTCATTTTTTAGGACAAATTTATTTATTCAGGAATGTCGTCAAGTTCATCATGCATAAATCTGTAGTATCACACTAACTTGGAAAACAATAATAAAAAAGAAGGATCTGCAAGTTTTGTCCTCTGTGTATATTCCGAAAGAAGTTTTAGAGAGAAATCAATTATTAACAAGGATGTTTATCTGCATCTGTAAATGCCGTGAGCTGATATCTCATGTTGAGTGTAATATAAAGTAATGGAAAATTGCCAGCAACCTGGTGGGTGTAAGCAGTTCGGGGTAAAGTGAGCATTAAAAATTTAACCTTTGAGAAATATCACTAGCCGTTACTGCATAAAATTCAACATTAACGCTTAGCTGCCTTACTGCTTGTATGGTTAGCAGCGAAATTATGCAAAATAGTTCCGTGTATTTTCCTATTTAAATTCAACAATATTGAAACAAAATAAACAATTGTATTTTATATGTAATAAACTTTTTTAATCAAATTTATCGATTCATACTGACTTCAAACTGTACCTCACACACGTAAAACATCAAGTGACTTGTCCAGAGAGGTTATATATTTCCCAGCGTTAGCCATTACATGCGAACTGGCTGAAAATAGAACTTCAGCTGGGTTCTTTTGAGTGCTCACTTTATCCCGTATCACCAACAGTCAGATTATGGTACACGTGCGTACCTTGACCAGGGGAGCGAAACTACAATAGAAGGAGAGACTGTGACCATGACGACCTTTGTCATGTTACATGGTACACATGCATATACCATGAAAATTATACGTTTACTTATTTATTCATTCATTCATGCACTCACATCACCCCCTTGATTTAGCTTTAGAACATACTGTTCTGTGAATTCGGGGTTCGTCATTTTCTTGAACAGAATACATCAACATGCATGGTGTTAACTGTACATCAAGATGGAATATGTAACAAATTACAGACACTACAGTATTGCGTTTATAGACAATATTTACATGAAGACTTTGATCCGTGCTATAGTGGATGACAACAATCAGGTTTTATGTGAATTTGCACTTGTATGTACCTTTAGCCATATTTCTAATATCTTACCTATCCTACATACTATCAGAGAAGCAGTGAAATATTTACTTGACATGCCCTATGCTTACATCATAAAAATACGAGGTTTCTATATAGATCCAATTTCTTTAATACTGTAAAAAACTTTGTTTCTCAAATAATTCTTGAATTACTAAGTTGATTTGTTTAATATTGGTTTCATTGGTTACTTTTTTTTTTTGGGTAGCTTATTAAACAACTTAATCCTGTGCAAAAAAAAAGTGAATGGCCCACAGTTTATATGCAAATATTGTGCTGTGGTGGATATTAACTCTGGTTGTGTAATACGCTATGTTTTGTTTCACAAATTTAATTACATTTATGGCATACCTGTATGTATTCTGTATATAATGTTCGAACAGGAAGGGTTATATCTAAGACTTTGGTGTTTGTGTTTCCCTGTTGGCTGAACAGAATAAACCCAGTTTTGTCACCAATACGTACCAGCCTATTTATTTGGAACCATTTTTCCAGGATTGTTGGAGTACTTTCAAAGGTGTTTCTAGGTGCATTAAGATTACTCTCTTTTAAAAGGAGACTGGTGTCATCTGCTAATAGTTATTTTTACAGATTTTATATTATCTGGTATCTGTACGTAAGAAAGAGTAGAGGCCCCATTATTCTTACCTGTGGTACCACCGTTTTGGTTGTTTCACATTCTGAAGTTATTTTTGATTCATTGTAATCCACTTCTATAATTTGTGTTCTGTTATGTAAGTTGGACTTAAAATAGATTATATGCTGTACTTTTAACACCTAGACTCCTTAGTTTTTGTAATAGTGTCTCATGACTGACAATGTCAAATGCCTTGTAGAAGTCGCAAAATATTCCATATGTGTAATCTCCCTTATCAAGTGCATGTATGACATTATTCAGCCAACAGGAATGCTGCTGTCCTAGATCGTGGTCACCTAGATACAGAACTACTTCACTTAAACATATTCAGTTTTATGGAGTGGTTACACGAGATACGAACAAATTCAGATCACATTCTCTTCTTGTTCAAAGAACCTGGTTTCATATGTAGGTTTGAACGACATATTTCAACACTTCTCTTCTATTGGCTGCTGGAGTAATGATACGTGTCTTATGATGTCTTATTTTTTAAGCCCGGTATGGTTTTGACAATTTCGGCTTCATTTTTTGGGTTAAATACACAGTTTTGTTTGTTTTTGTGTAATGTAAAATATGTTTGTCATCCGTTTTGTGCAATTACGGAGTTTGATTATTGTACTAATATTGACGCAGTTGGAGTTAGTTAAGTGTTCGGTTTACTTCTATTACAGTATTTTCTTTACTTTTGATTATTTCTTTAATAACATTGCGTCCACAGGGTCCATGTCCAACCACATGTGCTTGCATAAGAAATTGATCTTTGTTATCTGTCGTGTACATATAAATTTACCACTCCATTACCATACAAGAAAGTTTTATAAACGAACATATATTATTAAAATATGCTGCAAACACAATCTACGACATTATACAATTGTTACTATAATTACGACACGTCCGTACTGTTAATTCACCAGTTATTTTAACGATTGACACACTGTTAAACGTACAAGTTTCTTGGTACACTTGCAAGTATGTAAAGATGTACGGTACTCTGAAAATACCAAAAGTTAAGTTCAGTAATAATTACCACTGTAAAAATAAGTCGGAAATATCGCAAACAAATCTAATATTTAATTTTCTCATAGCATTTTTAGACATTAACACATCAATGTTGTGAATACTCCGAATGGTTTATCCATACATCCATTTTCCCTTCCAGTTCGCCCACACCAAAATTCCTTTACCTATTTCGTTCCTCATCTTTTCGGAATTATGTTTAAGTGGACAATAGACTTACGGATTAGGTTATGTGATTTGGATGTGAGCAGTGAAACTGTGTTGTGTGATTTTTGAAACGTTGATATAATATATCTGCATTGTTAATCAAATTGCGGTGATGTTTATAAGGCATGAATAAAAATCTCACATAACATTCTTTATAAAAAAAAATATGTGACTTGAATTACCAACAGATGGTTTGGTGATTTACCAAATGTGATTTTTCTAAAATGAAGTACAAAATAATTCAATAAGACTTAACAGTAAGTTTATTCACTCATTTTGCCGAAGACTTATTTCTGCATAGAATACCAACTTTTCGTTATGTCGCTACCAGAATCTTTGAATTAGATCGTTAGTCATGGCTTGACAATTACAACTGAATTTCGAAATATGCAATAATTGCACATAAAGTCAATAATTTTTTTTCTTTCAAGTTTTTATGTAATTTTTGTTTTCGTATGTGAACATGTACAAAATTTTGACTCAATATTGTTTTAATAGATAGCACATTGTTTTATATGATACCAATTGTACACAGTTTTGTCGGTTAGAAATAATGTCTGTATGCTGCACAAATTGAGCCAATTAGAAGCTAGCAAAGTGCAATGATATATTTGTTTACTTCAAAACTCAGGGTAGTGAACGGAGAATAGTATGGCGTGGAGAAGTTTATGAAAAAGTAAATCGGAAATGCAATTTCAGTGTATCCGTGAAATTAATTATAGTTTAGTATTGTTTTCAAAATTTTCTTTTAACAAAATTAACTTCTTGATCTGTAATTGTTTTGACAACATTTGGAGTTTTATTTTGCTACAATATTTTAAGAAATTATATTTTGTGGTTATTTTCAGGTTAACATTGTAACCACTATAATTCACTTTGCTGAAAAATTGAAAACATATTTTTCATAAGCTACTGCCACGATAAAATAACACACTTTGTCCCATGTAACTAAGAAGGGAATTGTGTATTTAATGTTATTTGACGATTCAGTGTTTATAATGATGTACGGCCTGTAATTTCTAAGATTTCATGTCATGAAGACATTATTTTTTTCCATAACAATTGGGCCGATTCAGAAAGAAAATTTAATTTTAGGAACTTCACCGTTCAAATTTTTGGTTTAATTAGTTCCAATTGTTGTACGTTCACTACATTAGAAGATGGCATCAATGAACAAAGATATAATTTTGTATGTTTATATCTACATGAGCCACATGAATTTTTTTTATTTGCACCTACATTGATAAAAGTAGTCTTATTAGTTAAGCTAATAACTTCTCGATATATTAACATATCATTTGCAGATTTGAATAAATGTGTGAATACTTTAAAATAAAACTACCCACACTGCTGAAAATATGTAATTTTTTTTAACGTGGTCACTTTTTTTAATGTGGTCACCTACCTTAAAACTTTCCTAACTGCAAAGGACCGGGAAAAAAACTACATTAAGAACGACATTGGCACCAGTGGTGATGCGTGACCTAATTTGAAAGGCAAGCTACAAACCATATTTGCAACTACCACAGGGTGGCCACAGACCGGGAAAACCGGGAAAAGTCAGGGAATTCAAAAAGTGGTCAGGGAAACCGGGAAAAGTCAGGGAATTTTGACCACAGAATTGGATAAAATCCCAACATGTATGCATATTGTATTTTTTAATTATGGACATTTATTTTAAATCCACATATAATTTTCAAATATTCGCTGGTGAAAGACGTCAAAAAATCAATTAATGTTTTTTAAGTTTACCACTGCGGCGCCGTAACGAAACCTAAACCACACGCCGCCCAGGCTGTTCGAAGATGTTCAACCAATCGCCTGCTCCTGCTTGTATTTAACCAGGTTCGCTGTTCTAACCAAATGCCATGCCCCTATCTGTACAGCAGCCATATTGTGAAACCCAGCACACCGTAGGCTGTTTACTTCACTTTCTAGTGCCAGTACAATTACTACTCTACTTTTATTTATTTATTTATTTATTTTTTTTTTATTACATTCCATGGATCCTCAGTGAGTACCAAAAGGCACAAGGATGTGGAACAAGTCAAATACACATTGAACAATACAAATTTCACATACAAAAATGCATACACCGATTACATGTTTGCACTTACACAGACTTTACAGTATTTAGAAAACTAAGTATATACAGTCCATATGAAAATAAACATTCTGGAGAAAAA
>PNEQ01000219.1:53657-80343 GCA_003012365.1 Medauroidea extradentata
TCGACCGGTCCTCACAGGTGTTTGCATGTCGAACTAGGCTACGTTTGGTCAGCGTAATGGTGGTGAGAAGGGCGCCAGCATAGTCTGCACTCGGACTAGCACGAGACTCTTGTGTTTGTAGGGTCGTGGTCGAACACCCGGGCTAAATACCTGTGAGGGGTCTGTCTAGCTGACTGCGATGAATACAGTTACCTGTCGGGCATGTTATGGGCCTGTCCACGCCACAACCACACTGTATGAAAGCACCGGGTTAACCCCAGACTTACACTGCGCTGGGGAATAAACTCGTGAAGCACTCTTATAGGTGTGTCGCGAGTAAAAAGGCTGGGGTCTGACGGTGTCACACCATCACATAGTATATGAATGAATGTTGTCTACCTTCCTTTCCTGGATCATTTCGTGGTCTTCTGCTCTTCATATCGACAATGCCTATCAGGCCTTGCAAATAAATAACTTGTTTATCCTTTGAAGAATAATTGTTGTAGAAGTTGCTGAAGACTGACAGTTTTGCATCTAACAAAAATGACATAAAGAATTAGGTTAGACTTTTCATTAGAGATACCAGAAAGTAGAATTAATGTTGTTTGAGTCATACATTTTATATTATTTTCTACCATCTCTAATAATAATACAGTGGTTAATAGTTAACATGAATTCATATTTTACTTACCGACATTCGTTACCACTGCTTTTAGCAGGAATAACATTTCCAACGTGGTCTTTATATTCTTAGCCCATCGCCCTAGATCTTTTCATTACATTACGTTTATAGTCCGCCACATTTGCGCGCCTTTTTCCTTTCAAAGGTTCAGATATATCACTTATTTTCCATAAAACCAAATAGACATGATGCCATAAAAGTTATAAACTAAGCCAATAATGAACAGTACAGGTTCTACATCAGTCTGTATTTTATTTAAACAGGGCTGCCAATAATAAACATTATGAAAGGCTACCAATGTTTAACATTATGCAGAGCTGTGTACTTCGAAAATGAAATGAATATGTATTATTTTTTAGAGTAAATATAGGGTAGAGGGAGTATCCTCTATACATCTGTGTAAGAAATTGTGTGTTCAACATGTGTCACGTGACTTTAGTGAAATATGTGCGGGAGATTTGAAATAATATTGAGAGGCAAGATAATAATTGCTTAGTAATCACATATATGTTGGGATATTTTGGTCCCTTATGAATATATTAACTAATGAGAACATACTACCTTATTATCGCATAGTATAATTGTATAGAAATTTCAGAACGACAAATGTAAACAATGTTTGTCACGTTACTGTTTTCCTTAACCCAGCTGCTTTTAGTAAAAAGTAAATATTAGCTACATACTTACTATAAGGATTTGAACCGATATCTTGATGACACCGCATGACTAAATATATATTCTGGAAGGTACACCGTGAGTTTCAAAGACGACTGCATTTTTATGCCGATAAAACATAAATAAACAACACCAAACTCTCGAGACCATGTTGGACACACATTTGTGACGTCATGTTCCCTCTACTATACATTGCCTCTATGATTATTTGTTAAAAGGGCGGAAGTCCAGGATTTCTGCCCTTTTAACATGTATCATTAAATGAAGAGGTTATTTGTGCTCAGTGTTGTAAGCGCTACTTTAGACTTTTTAACATAAATCGATGTGTCTATGGTCAAAGATAGTATGTACACACAGAATCAATTTTCATAAAAAATGTGACTTCCGCCCTTTTAACAAATGTAAATTGATTTGTTTGACTGCTAAATAATTGTGTTACCAAATTTTAAAGTACAACGTCTTATGATATAATTTAAATTATGTTTGGTTTCATTTTATTGCAATGACTTGAATGTATAGTTCCATTAATGAAAGTAATTATACTAACGTTACTATGCTAAGGTATGTTAGGCTCTGTAATTTATGCGAAGTATTTTATAGTTACCATAGCATATGCAAGGGAAAAAATAAAATATTTGCTAAACATTGTTATCTATCTTACACGAACTTCGCATCTGGGTTTTGTTTCAGGCCCAGAGCGGATTCAACTACGGACATGATTCCATTACAAAATGCGTCAGCATGGCGTCGTTGTTGGCAGTAAGATGTTCCTTGAAGAAAACTGACTGACTTTGTTGAGTCAAATGTTACTGTCACATATTGTGTTAATTATGTTAACTGTAAATATATTGACTTCAGTTCCAAGTTTACCAGTGTAAGTGCATCACTTTCAGCTTGCTTGTCTCAAGGGACTCTAAAATATTTAAAGTTGAGATTTGTGAATTTGAGTGACTATGCTGGCCAGTACTTTATTTTTATATATGGATTTAATTGTATGTATAACTTTAGAATTCAAGTCACAAGGCTTTTAATTTATGGATTGTGTCATACACTTATAAGTCTACATGTATGTACAATAATATATACACATTTTATGTTTTTGATATGTTATTTCTATTATTTTGTTAGTAGTTTGTTTCTTAGGAAAATGTAATTCCATGTTACATATTTACATTATGTAAACATAAATACCTCATCCTAATATACAAAATCATTTTGTTTAAAATGTTTTGTAGGAATAAAGTATGTACTTTTTACATAGGTACCTGTAGTATGTCTTTATTTTATATTACTATTGTTTCAATAATGTAGTGAGATTGTCAGTTAGGCTAACAAATAAAGGATCAGTGAGTCGAATGCCTTGTAATTCATTGAGCCTGGAATATTGTACCCAAGAGGAATTGTATGCATTGTGACTGTATAAAGTTTGTAGCTTGAGAGCCCACGTCAGTAATCATTCTCAATTATTCTTAGTATCTTCCTTATTCAAAATTAGGGAAGAATTAGACAAAATATTTTAATAGTGACATAAAATCACCTTTTATCACACACACTAAGCATAATTGTCAAATAATTAAACTAATTAAAAATGTAAGGTAATAATTATCTCTCACATTGTAATAAAAACCAAAAAATTTTCCAGTGCCAATTTAGTTTACAAATACAGACTTTATCGTAAAATTACATTTTTCTATTTAGATACATTGCCGTTTCGTTACACCCTTAGGGCCTGTATTTTCACCTCCTGATAAAGTTCTGGACTAAACGTATCTAGAAGATAGTCCAGAAAAGTGTATTACGATCCTCTGATAACTCTTATCCGAGAGACTTTCCACTGGATAGCTATTACGACTTTCTGATAGGTAGGCCTACTTATCCAGATTTAAATGTGTAATTGGAACAAAAATGGCGTCTTACATGTTTGTTAATCATGAAGTTGAGGTTAGGTTCCCACTTCACAAAATGTAGACATATAAGTTTTTGAGACTGCAAGAAATAGGTTTGTTCACGTAGACTGCCAGTTTTACCAGCCGAGGGCAAGTGCCATTTTTCGCTGGCAGCGAAATGGCAGGACAGGCAGTTCCAAGTGGCTGACCACCCGAACGATATCTGGCAGTAAACAAGCATGTTGTTTTGAAAAACACCAGCGAAAGTTTGTTTTGAAAGTTTAGCATTGAAAACTCAGCTTAGCTTCCCGTCGTATTTTTGTAATTACGTTAATAAATACAATAATTTTCGTTTAGGCCTAAAGAATGGAAAACAAGAGATCGCAGGACTTCCCACGCAAACTAATTAGTGTATTTTCACAATAGGCTAATATTTGTGTGAGGCAATTCAGTTAGGTAGGCCTAAATAACTTTGCTGCTGATGAACATTAGAGGCTAGCTAATTTTTTCGTATGTAATGTTGTAACATCTTGTTATTTGTAGGCGATTTATTTTTGTGGGTTTATTAGCTTATACTGGCACAATTTTTTTTTTAAATATGTGTTACTAAAGGTTACTAAAATAATGGTTCATAGAATGTTCGTGGCATGCATTTTACTATCCCATAATTTGTAGCGCCCTTGCCCCACATTTTTAATATCACTGCCTCCGCATTTTATAGTTGACTTACCCTACAATTTTCTGTCCACCTACCCTACATATTTCTGTCCATCTGCTCCAAGGCTTTTAATGTCTGTACCCAACATATTTAGTAGCCCTACCCTACAACTTTCTGTTCACCTAACCTACATATTTCTGTAGGCCTATCTCTGATCTAACATTTTAATGACAATGCTCCATTTTTTATGGTCCTACCCTACATACTTCTTCACCTCTGCTCCATAATTTTAATTTCCCTGCTTAACATTTTTAGTGATCCTACCCTACAACTTTGTTCTCCTACCATACATAGTACTGTACCTCTGCTCCAATATTTTTAATGTCCCTACCCATTTTTAGTTATCCTATCCTACAACTTTCTGTTCTCCTACCCTATATATTTCTGTACCCCTGCTTCAAGATCTTTAATGTCCCTACCAACATTTTTAGTGGTCCTACCCTTCAACTTTCTGTACTCCTACTCTACATATTTCTGTATCTTTACTCCAATATTTTAATGACCTTGCCCCACTTTTTTTGGTGGTCCTACCCTACATATTTCTGCAACTCTGCTCCATGATTTTTAATGTCCCTGCACCATATTTTTGTGTTCCTATCCTACAATTTTCTGTTCCCCTTCCTTATGTACTTCTATACCCCTGCTCCATGATTTTATATGTCCCTGCCTCACATGTATAGTGCTCCTATCCTACAATATTGTGTGTCCATACCCTGTAAATTTCTGTACCTCTGCCTCCTAAAATGAAGTCGTAACTATAAAATATTCTTTGAGGAAAGTGTTAAACAACATCTTGAGCTAGGCCTACCATAAAATGGTTAAAATTACGAATTTTGTTATCCTATTTTTAATGCCTTTCTGCAATCTTGTAGTGATGACATGTTCGTACTTAGTAGGCCTTTACTGCAACATTTTGTGGGTTTACTTAACTTGGCTTGTTAAAGGACAAGTTTTGTTAATTTTATCCATATAATATGAAATTTAAATTCTACGATTTTACTGTCAAATTCCTAAATCGATGTGTTTCAAGATTTCTTCACTAATAGCCTGGGAAAGGTATTTATTTTGCAAAACAACTCGTAGACAATGTCGTAACGTATTATACAAAATCACATAACGTAATCTTGGATTTATTAAAACAATGACCACAAAACTATAATGTAGGTATGATGTACATTTACCATTAGGTTAACTTCATCACTATTTACAAAATAACTACAAGTACGCTACAACATTATCTGGCTTAGTTTGTGACTACGGTAATTACAATTAATTCGGAAAACAAAATAATTTGCACAGTTCTTCTGTTACTGGATTATTACAGCAAAAACAAAAATTAAAATTGTGTCACTTTTTAGCACGGGACAAGACAGAAGGTTTGTTCGCGTGGTCTGCATGTCTGGCAGTTTTGTGCCAGTTCTGCTAGTTTTCTGCTAGAAGGCATTCGTTTTACCAGAAGTGTTTTTTTGGTATGCTGTTCGTGTGGGACTAGCAGATGCCAGTTTTACCAGAAATGACTGGCATTTCTGCCCATGCTTGGCAAGTAAGGACAGAACTGGCAGCAATATAAAAACCTCACATGTGATGTCACATGATGATGTTTCTTCAAAACAAACTCTCTCGTCCTGTGCTAAATAGTGATACAATTAGTGTCCTAGCTCTAATAATCCAGTAACAGAAGAACTGTACAAATTATTTTGTTTCCCGAATTAACTAAAATTACCGTTGTCACGAACTAAGCCAGATAATGTTGTAGCATAATCGTAGTTCTTTTGTAAATATTGACGAGGTGGTACACGTGGTAAATGTACATCAAACCAAACCTACACTATAGTTTTGTGGTTATTGTTTAAATAAATCGAAGATTATGTTATGTGATTTATATAATGTGTTACGGTTTCGTCTACAAGTTGTTATGCCCGTTAAATGCCTTTCCCAGGTATTTAGCGAAGAAATCTTGAAACACATCAATATGAGAATTTGACAGTAAAATAATAATATAAATTTTTTTATATGGAGAAAATTAACAAAACTCGCCCTTTAACAAGTCAAATTACCCCACTTACAGAATAGGCCTACTAAGTACAAACATGTCATCACTACAAGAGTGCAGAAAGGCGTTAAAAGTAGGATACCAAAATTCGTAATTGTAACCATTTTATGGTAGGCCTAGCTCAAGATGTTGTTTAGCACTTTCCTCAAACAGTATTTTATTGTTACAACTGCATTTTAGGAGGCAGAGGTACAGAAATTTGCAGGGTAGGGACACACAACTTTGTAGGATAGGAGCACTATACATGTGAGGCAGGGACATATAAAATTATGGAGCAGGGGTATAGAAGTACATAAGAAAGAGGAACAGAAAATTGTAGGATAGGATCACAAAAATGTGGGGCAGAGACATTAAACATGAGCAGAGGTACAGAAATATGTAGGGTAGGACCACTAAAAATATGGGGCAAGGTCATGAAAATATTGAAGTAAAGATTCTAGAAATATGTAGAGTAGGAGAACAGAAAGTTGTAGGGTAGGACCACTAAAAACATTGGTAGGGACATTAAAGATCTTGAAGCAGGGGTACAGAAATATATAGGGTAGGAGAACAGAAAGTTTTAAGATAGGATAGCTAAAAAAGGGTAGGGACATTAAAAATCTTGGAGCAGAGGTACAGTAATATGTAGGGTAGG
This sequence comes from Medauroidea extradentata, assembly GCA_003012365.1. Classification (NCBI taxonomy): domain Eukaryota; kingdom Metazoa; phylum Arthropoda; class Insecta; order Phasmatodea; family Phasmatidae; genus Medauroidea; species Medauroidea extradentata. The sequence goes on from PNEQ01000219.1 coordinate 60,285, forward strand.
AGAACAAAGTTGTAGGGTAGGACTACTAAAAATGTTATGCAGGGAGATTAAAATCATGGAGCAGAGGTGCAGAAATATGTAGGGTAAGACAACCAAAAATGTGGGGCACTGTCACTAAAATCTTAAAGCAGAGGTAGGCCTACAGAAAGTTGTAGGGTAGTGCCACTAAATATGTTGGGTACAGACATTAAAAACCTTGGAGTAGATGTACAGAAATATGTAGGGTAGGTGGACAGAAAATTGTAGGGTAAGTCCACAAAAAAGGCGGAGGTAGTGACATTAAAAACATGGGGCAAGTGCGCTAGAAATTATGAGATAATAAAATGCATGCCACGAACATTCTATGAACCATTATATTATTAACCTTTTGTAGCACACATTTTAAAAATTGTGCCCGTATAAGCTAATAAACCCACAAAAATAAATCGCACACAATTAACAAGATGTCACAATGTTACATACGAAAAAATTAGCCAGTCTCTGATGTTCGTCAGCAGTAAAGTTGTTTAGACCTACCTAACTGAATTGCCTCTGACTAATGTAGCCCATTGTGCAACTACACTAGTATGAACATTCCTACAAAAATTCACAAAGATGATTTTAATGCATGCAACATAACTTCGTACACTGTATCAATCTTCGCCCTATGTACTGAAGAATGAATGTTAACAAATCGCAAGGCGCACTAAAAATATATTTTTCCGCTATGGGTATTAAATTCTTTCATCTCCGACGCTCTGGTTTCCCTTCAAACTGCATTTGGGGATTTTTGGCAGTAATTGGGCGGCATTTTGACGTGAAATCCAAGTGTCTGCACAATTTCTAGCAAATTTTTCTCTTTAGCTTTTACTGTTTGCCGAGCAGATTCGACGAAGCAAAAATTTTACTGTTCACCGAGCTCGATTACTTTTATTTTATTTTTTAAGTTCGTTTATATAGCTCGCCTGCTCCCAGGCTATAGGGAAGGCAGATGGCGGGGTCTGGACTGGGCCCTGACCACATGAAGCCCGACCTGGCCGAAGGGGAGTCAGGGCAGAGGCCTTCGGCCGAAGAGTCACTGACACTGGCGAAGGGTGCGACTGTCAAGACTTACTCTCACCACCCTCCTTCCCCTCACCATGACTCCTCCACTGCCTCGCCTGGTGTCGTGGGGGTTTCTGCCTCCAGTAAGGGGAAGGGTGCCTCCTCGGGCCTGGACTACAAGAAGCTGCGACGACTCAGCCGCCTGCCTGACAAGACTAACCGCTCATCTTCCAGTCACCGCCATTCTTCTGTTTCGTCACGCTGCTCACACCATACCATAGACTCTTCCTCGGATGAATCTGGTGTTGACCAAGATTGTGACCGTTCGCCTCCTTTTCGCCATGACAACCTGGACCCTACTTTGTCCCTGATGAACTTGCTGCTCTGGATTCCCTACTCGACACATCACCATCCCGCTCTTCTGCTGTTCTTCACTCACCTGCTCCGACACCTCAAGATCGTCACCTTCGTGTTGACTTCGGGAGATCTCCAGCTCCTCGCCCACTGTTGAGAAGATTCGTGACAAGGTGCTTGCTCTCATCCACGATGTTCCTCTCGAGCATTCTTCTTCTCCGTCGTCTCTCAACACATCTGCGCAGGAATTTATTCCTACCTCATCTTCCACCACCACTGCTTCTCCTTCTCGTTCATCCAGCCTTGCTACAGTGTCTACCACTACCCTCACCTCCTCCAACACTGCACTTCTTTACTACCAACCTTCTTCTCTTCTTCCTTTCTCTGGTCATCCCCAGCATTTGTCGCTGCAATATTGTTCTTCTCCTACCTTCTACACCCACCCTGCTGCCACTTCTGGACAACTTGTGTACACGCCTTCTCCTACCATCGCTGGACCGACTGGGCTTTCTCAGCACTTTCCGCCGCTGGCACAGACTTTTCCTCCTCCTGCCTATTCCTTATTCCTTTTCACAAGATAGCCAGTACCCCCCACCGTACCAGTTGCCTGCTACCTCCACTGCTCCGTCTTTTTCCTCTCAGTCAATCTTTACACAGCCTTCTCAGCATTCTCAGCACCTATCCTACCACTTTTCGCAGGATCCTTCTTACCCTCCGCCATTTCAACCATGCCCTTCCTTTATGCCTGGTACTTTCTCCTCTCAAGCTCATCCTTCCCCTTTTCGCACGCCTCTTCTGCTCCCCTTTTCCTCTCAGCCTGGTCTGTTGCCTGCTTCGACTGGCGCGCCTACACCATCATTGTTGCCATCGGCCACATCTGCTGACCCAGTGCTGCCGCCTACCTCTTCTGCTGCCTCCTCGCAGCCACGTGCCACTTCCATTGCCCCTGTGCCGCTTCTGCAGCAGTTGTGCTGCCTCCTGCTACTTCTGCACCTTCGGTTCCTCCTGCCTCTGGACACGCTGCTGGCCACACCGAAGACTTGATCCGCTTGGACGACGTCGTCACGGATATGGAAGCTGACGACCACCCTTCTGAGCCGGTCACTCACCATGGGTCTTCGGATTCCACCGAGGAGGTTGACGGCTTCCGACGGCCGAAGAAGGTCTTCCGCCACCGTCGCCATGTCGCTTTTATATCCGACAACAACATTGCCACCTCCAACCGTTTTGATGCCATCTCAGACACTGACACTGCACTGGGCGACATTGCTGACTCTAGAGCTGCCTCCTCACACCTGCCTTAACATCCGACCGACCCGACGCCTCCAAAGAGACTGAAACAGACTTCCTCTTCCGTTGTCTCATCTGCTCCCCCGTCTCTTCCTCTTCTCATGTTCATCCCCAGCTTGGACCATCCTCCCGCCCAGACCCTCCTACCAACCCACCGAAGCCCATCCACATTTCTCCCCTCTCTTGTCTCGTTGCTCCTTCTGAGAAACCCTTCCTCACTGCTTCTCACTTTGAAAAGGACCTCACCGGCAAACTCATCACCTCCGTTGGCGATCGCACCTCCTTTTACACCCACAATTCTGCAGATCATTCCTTCATCTTCGACAAACTTGCCTCTCTTGGTTTCCGCCCCTTCACCTCCCTATGCCCTGACGAGAAGGTCGACAGAGTTGTCATTCGGAAACTTCCACTGACTGTGACGCCTGCCGAATTGACAGAACAACTATGTGCCATTGACTTCCCAGTTGGGACTGTGACTAAATTGCGAATCTCTGCCACTGCGACCTCCCAACCTTTTCTCGTGACAACGACCCGACTTGGGGGGGGGGGGCAGCTCCCTTTCTCCGACTCACCAATCTTGGCTGCTGGGTCGTCGCTGTTGAACCCTACAAGGGATCTGGGAGGGTACCTCAATGCTACCGCGGTCAGGGGTTGGAGCATTCTTCAATCCGGTGCCACCGGAACCTGGCCTGTTTCAAGTGTGCCGGCTCCCACTGGTCGCGTACCTGCAAGGCTCTACCCGAGGCGAGGAAGTGCGTCAACTGCGGGGGTCCCCACATTGCCACTTCCCTCTCCTGCCCCACCATTCAGGCCTACCTCCGTCGCCTTCCCAACACTCTGCCTACGAAATCATCTCCTCCTGGGCCTTCTGCCACTACCCGCCCTGTTCCTGACATTTCATCGACAGTTCACTTTCCTCCACCACCTCCGCATGCTTGGTCCCACCCCAACTCTCTCATCACTGGTCGTACTTGTGTGCCTGCTCCTCCTCCTTCTTCTACGGTGGCCTCGCCTCCCCCCACTCATCCTGTCGCTCCTCCTGACCAGGGGCATCATTTCAGGTTTTTATAAGGGGGTGGGGGGGGAAGATTTTTTTTTTCTGGCGACAGTGACCTTGTTGCATCTTTTTTATTAATTAAGCATGTATAAATTAGCTACTTTAATAATACAACTTCAGTTTTATGTCCTTAAGTTAGCATTATTTACATTTAAAAATACAACAAATATATTATTAGTATTGGACCACTTTACTATCACTATTGGGGAATATTGTTAGTATTGGACCACTTTACTATCCCTTTTGGGGAATATTGTTGGTATTGGACCACTTTACTATCACTATTGGGGAAAATTGTTAGTATTGGACCACTTTACTATCTCTATTGGAGAATATTATTAGTATTGGACCACTTTGCTATCACTATTGGGGAATATTATTAGTACTTGACCACATTACAAATTCTAAATCCAGGGGGGGGCATTTGCCCCCCCCCCTGTAGCCCCAAATGACGCCCCTGTTCCTGACTCCTCATCATCGACAGGTGGTCTATCCGACATCATTGGCTTTTTCCGGTCTTACCTTCCTTTCATCCGCCGCACCCTTCATGCCTTTTCTCAAGCCCGTACTACTGCGGCTAAGATTGACATTCTCCTCCAAGCTCTCCTTGTCCTTTTGGAGGTCTCAGCTTCCTCCCCTTAAAGCCCTGTCCTGGAACTCCTTTTCTCTCCTCCCTAAACTTCAAGACCTCCTGAACCCTCTTCATCTTCACGACCCTGATGTTGTCTTTATCTCTGAAACCTGGCTTTCCCCTCCCACTCCTCTTGTCATTCCCGATTACGTCCTTCACCGCGCCGATCGTGATGGTTGGGGTGGTGGGGTGGCGCTCCTTGTTCGCTCCACACTTTCCCATCACCGTTGCCATATTTTCCTCTCTCCTGCATCTGAGGCGGTCGCGGTCCATCTACATGGTGCTCCCTATGCCTTAACCCTTGTCTCCATCTATTTACCTCCTCAGTTCCCTTTTCCTACTGCCGACATTGAGGCCCTCGGTCGCCGCGATGTACATGTCATGGTGGCTGGGGACTTTAATGCTACCCACCCTTTCTGGGGCTGTGCCGCTGCTAACCTGCGGGGCAGCTCTCTCCATACTTTCCTTCGCACCTCCCGCTTCTTTTTGCATGCACCCCCGACTCCTACCTTCTTTCCTGCTCAACGCTGCCGTTTATCTTCGATTATTGACTTTACTCTCTTCTCTCGCCTTCCTGTCTTATCTGATATGCGCACCCTCACCGCTAGTTCCTCTGACCATCTACCTGTCTTCTTCACTATTCATTTCTTTCCCCACTCCAACCCTCACCTCCCTCGCTTCGCCTTCCGACAGGCTGACTGGCGTGGTTTCTCCCAATCTCTTTCTGATTCTCTGGACATGCACCTCTCTTTTTCCACCCCTGCTGACATTGACCATCATGCTATCTCCCTCACCGCCACTATCTCTGCTGCTGCTTTCTCCCACATTCCTCTTCTTACTGTTCACTCCCTTCTTCATCCTCCTTTTCCTGATTACCTTCGCGACGCCCTCTCTCTGCGGAACTATTACCGTGGCCGGTGTCAGGCAACCCACCATCCGTACAACCGGGGTTCTACCTCGGGTTGCGTGGGCGGTGCCGGCCGCTGGTCGCGGAGAGTGGAACACTGCTCGGGAGACTCAGCGCCTGCAAGCTCTCTCGGCTACCTACGGTTCCCTCTGGAGCTACCTGCGCCATCTCTGTTCTGCTCCCACCCAGATTCCTTCCCTCACCACTCCTACGGGTGTGGTTGAAACTGCTCCTGCCCGCTCGGAAGCCTTGTCACCCTACCTCGAAACAACCTTTGCCTCTGCTCCGATGCCAGCTCTTTCCTCTGACTCTTCGGATGATGAGGCCCATCCCTCTCATCTCTCCGACCATGTCACCCTCCCTATTCTTCCTGATCGTCCTCCCTTTCATTTAGCTACTCCTGCTGAAATTCGGTGCCTTCTCTCCAGTCTCCACCCTATTTCTGCTCCTGGTTCGGATGATCTCCCTGCTCCTATTCTTTGTGCTCTTCTCCGCAAAGTCGTCGTTCTCCTTACCCACCTCATTAATGCCATGTTTCACACCTGTCATTTTCCGTCCTCCTGGAAATCCGCCATAGTTGTTCCCATTCCTAAGTTTGGCAAACCATCTTCTCTTCCTTCTTCTTACTGCCCCATAGCCCTTCTCCCTATCCTTTCGAAGGTAGCCGAGCGTACCATTCTCACCCGTCTTCTCTCCGCCGTCAACTCTCACGACCTTCTCCCTCCACACCAGTTCGGTTTTCGTCCAAATCACTCCACCTCCCTTGCCATTGCCTGTGGGGAGCTCCTGGTGGTAGAGGAATTCTCCAGGCGGCAACACTCGGGCATGGTTCTCCTCGATCTTGCCAGAGAGTTTGACTCTGTTCCTCATGCCCAGCCTCTCTCGCGCCTCGCCTCTACTCCCATTCCTCCTCACCTTGTCCATCTCCTCTGCTCCTACCTGGAGGCCGTACCTTCTGGGTTAGGGTGGAGGGCTCCTTGTCGGCTCCTCGTACTATCCATGCCGGTGTCCCCCAGGGGGCCATCCTCAGTCCACTCCTGTTTACGCTCCACATTGCTGATCTGACCCCTCCTCCTGGTTGTTTCCTCACCCAATATGCCGATGACACTTGCCTCCTGGCTTCCTCTGTGTCCGAAGGCCTCTTACGCGACCGTCTCAACCGTGGTCTCACCTCCCTTTCCACTTAATTCCTCCGTCATGGTATTGCCCTTAATCCTGCCAAGTCTTCCTTCATCCTTTTCTTGCGTTATCATTCTTCTCTTGGTCACCCTCCTTCCTTGACAGGTACACCTATCCCCTGGTCACCTACTCTTCGCTACCTAGGTATTACCCTAGATTCTTCTTTTTCCTTCATTCCTCATATCACCTCCACCGTTGCCAAGACTCGCTCCGTCCTCTCCCAACTCGCTCCGATTCTGTGTCCTCATTCTGGCACTCCCCTCGACACCCGGGTCACCGTCTTCCGTTCCTTGGTCATACCCATCATCACCTATGCTAGTCCTGTTTGGTCGCATTCATCCCTCTACAATCTTCGTCCCATCACCCGATCATACTTTCTTGGTCTTCGCCTCCTTCTCGGCCTTCCTCGAGCCACTCTCCGTCAACACCTTCTAGATCAGACTCACCTTCCTCATCTTCATTCCACTCTTGTCAAAGCCTCCACGAAATTCCTTTACCGCTGCTCCCGCAACTCCAACCCTTACATCAGGCGTGTGGCCGACCCCCCGCCTGCTGCTGCCCACCCACTGCGACCGCTCTTCTCCGTCGACCATTTGCGGAATTTGGAGGACGATGTTCCTGCACCAGTCGCCGCCAGGGATCCCGGTGGTTAACAACGGTGATGCCCACCCCCTGATACTGGCACCCTCCCACAGAAGACTTCAGGACCTCAGCACAGAATATCATCTCTCGCCGCATCAACAATCATCGCTCACCGTCTCCATTCTACTCTTCGCCGTCTAACAGTTACCAGTCTTCGCCTCTTCATGTTTGAGTGCACTCTTCTCCACCCTTAGTGCACTCCGCCGCAGCATCTCCATCTCATCACCCAGCAGCCATCACACAGTTTCACTCACATTCATTTTCTCCCACCAAGATCGTTGTTGTCGGTATGGGTAAGCTTGTACAGTGTGTTTTGCCAGATGTATGTTACTTTGTAAATAAAGACTCAATATTTTGGATGGGGCTGGAAGTTTCTTCTGATCCCAATAAAAAAAACTAAACTGATGTGTGTGGCACTATAATATAATTTTTATTTTGAAATAGTTCTGGTTTCCTAAGGTAATATGGTGAAAGTACTTAAAAATATATGCATGCTCGATTGTCGATAATAAATTTGTATCCAGTTGAAATGACAGTTATAAACACTGCCACTACTTGATGCTACATGTGGTGGCAATAATTGTTTTCCAACATTATATTAAAAGCAAATACCTTATATAAAATTAGATATTTGTTAAAAAATTGTTAAAAGGATTGTTTCTAAACCTTATATATATATATATATATATATATATATATATATATATATATATATATACACACACACACACACACACACACACACACACAGTGTAATCCCGTTAGTACAAGAGTTCGTGACAGCACCAAAAATGGTCGTAATTACGAGTTGTTGTAAGAACCGAATGTTTTTATAAACAAGCAATTTTCCAGGTTATTGACGTATGCGGGATAGGAATAATAACAATACAGTTTAGCTTGGCTAGTATCTCTCATATTATAAACCAAGGCTTTTAAAAATGATAAGACATCTGTATATTATGTGTAACATGCAATAATTTGACTCATTCAATGATCTACGTTAGCTTTTTGCTATCATTTTCACTCGCTACGGCATGGCAAAATGTAAGGTAAACAAAATGGATGTCTAGCGAAGTGACAACTAAAACAAACAGCACTGCCAGCTCACTTGTGATTAGTTGAAACTAACAACACTGCACCAATAAGATCTTATGATTGGCCTAACAAAATATGTATGGCTGTTCCTTATTACCCATATTGTGAAGTATTCAAAGCGACAATAACTGTTTTTAGTAAGAGTGCAGTTAATTGATCTATTCCAAAATAAATTTCGCTAACTGAAAACCTATAGTTAAGAAATCATAACACGTAATGTATAAAAATATGACACAGGAAGTTTATGAACTAACTTGTGTTACACTGGGTACTGTAAAATTTACATCAAGGTGTTCAAAAAGTGATCCAAATGAAGTTTGCTTTAGATGTGTTGCCATGATCGGACAAATCTAACATGTTCTACAAACAACTCTAGTAGGTTAAGTTACATAAACATAACTTTTTAACTTCTTGCAGTGCCATTCGTTATCATAATAAAATCAAGATGCACGCAAGCGATGCTGTGTACTCAGTCCACAGGCGACATTCACTTTCATGCTGTATCAAGATAGTGTCCATAACAATCGAGGTCGAGCAAGTCACGGTAGCATCGCCAGATGCAACTGCATTTACACCGTTGCCGTATCTCATGTTCACTCTATCACACTAAGCCGATGAATGATGATTATCACATTTGCTTGTATTTATTATGTTTTAATTATAATTTTAAAAAAAATCATTTTGTGTCTCGCAAGCTTGCTGCAGGTTTGCCGTGTGGAGACTAGTTAGCTTGATTCAAGCTTATGGCTTGACATGACAAGCTTGCTGTAAGTTTGCAGACTTGTCATGGCAAGCTTGATTCAAGCTTGAATCAAGCTTAGTTTGCTATCAGGGAAAGTATGTTACAACAGACAAATTATCCAAAAGACGTAAATAAATAAGTACTTAATATTTTACATATTTCTATAGCCTTCGTGGTTTTCATAGAGTACATAAATACAAATTTCAAAAACCCATCCTCTGTAACTAACAGATATGTGTACCCTGACACACTCCACGGCAAAGGTACCACAACATCTAAATACATCTATTCCCAAGGAAAAGAAGATATACTCCATTTCACATAAGTTTGGATAAATCTGACAGCAACTTATGGGCCATAATCTGTAATATTTTGTTATTTGTGTCACTAAACAAGACAAATTTTGCAGTACTAATACTAAAATGAACATTTTTGATTCATTATAGAGCTAGGATGCTTTGCATTCTGCAAAAAATCACAAAATACTGAAAATTATTTCCCATAAGTTTCTGTCAAATTTATCCAAACTTATACGAAACAGAGTATACCTGGGTCGAATACTTCCCTTATATGTGGGCAATTTTTGGTTTTACCTTCTGGCAACCTTCACAAATATAAACCCAATTTTTTTTACATCATTTACTAAACCTGGCCACGTAAACAACTCCATAACTCGTGGAACAGTGTTATCCTGTCCTAATTGTCCTCAAAGAACGAATTATGGTAGTATTAAAAAACCATAGTCTCATCTAAGATTGTACATGCACTCTAAACATTCATTTTGTCAATATCCTATGATACCTTTTTGCCGAACATAATTTGAGCTTCCATGAGAAATATCCTTCCCAATATTAGTACACCCAAAATCATTTTCCTGAAATTCTGGGAGCTTAGTAAATTCGTACCTTGATGAAGGTTTGCAATTAATTCACATCACCCATACATGATACCTGTGCAACTTCTCGATCTTTCTTTTGCCCAGTAGTCTTGAGATACAATGATAAGTTCAGTCTAACCATTACCCTCATCTTGAAACACACGGGACAAACTGTCAGCTACGACATTATCTATCCCACGAATTTAATGTATATAAAATTTGAAACGAGATAGCAGTGCATGCCACTGCACAGTTCTACCTACTGGCTTACTTGAAGTGAGTAACCAACTCATGACTTGATTATATATAACTCAAAACTCAAAAACATCTGCCTCAAGAAGATTAGAAAAATGTTCCATCCCAAATATACAGAAAGGAATTCTTTTTTATGAGAGGTATATTTATTTTCTGAAGCCATAAGGTGCCTTTTGGCATAAGCCATGGGAACTAGGCCATCATCTACCTTTTTATTCAACACCACTCCCACTGCAATACTACTTTCATCCACACATGGTCGTACCCAGAAAATTATTGGGGGGGGGGGGGTTGACTTTACTATTTTTATTTTTATACATTATGTACTATACAGAAGGAATTAACTTTTATGTGTTTAAGGATGAATGTCCCTTGTTATTTTAAGGCGAATCAAACATACTGTAACTTAGTTTTCCACTTAATCAATATTATTACTTTTATTAAAAAAACATTTACGCTAATTTTGACTGTTAAACATCACTTGCTTTTTAAAATGGTCATCAAACAAAGAAGTTATTTTTGTCATCATATTATTTACAGTAAACAAATTCGATACTCAAATTTTTTCACTTTTGTCTCCCATTCTTAAACATTATTAGCTAATTGAATATTTTACAAATTGACAATTACATAGCCTAACATTTTTAAATTTCTAAAAAAAAAAATTGCGCTTACATTGATTGTTTAGCATTACATGACGCCAACTTGCAAACAAACTTGTTATACATAATAGTTATATCATCTTTCAAACAAGTTATTTTTTCATCATATTATTTACGTGAAAAATATATCACTATATTTTATTTACTTCTCTCTCATATATAATTAGTTATTTAGAGTAAAAGTTTTGTGCTAAAAAACAACGAAACTCCTTAGAAAACTGATCCAGTACATTCTCGGCGCAGACATCAGAGCAAGTCCATGAGACGGATCTCATCAGTGGAGATACGTAAGTATGTTTTCAGCCTATTTAGTGATAAAAATGTCTTCTCTTGTGTCGCTGCCGAAACTGGTAATGTGGCCAGTATTTGCAGAAAGTTTGTTTATGTTGGGAAAGAAGGCTGCATAGCAGCTCGTAAATCCTTCCATAGCAGAATCTGGTTTGCATCTTGTTTTTCCCATTTATATTTACAAACAGCGAACCATACTTTAAAAGTGCTTGGCTCAGGAAGGATATTCCTGTAGAATTCGATGCATTATTTTAGAGTTTCAGGTGTGGCAGTTACAGTTTTACTTGAGTATGATACTGTAGAGATGAGATTAGAGCCCTGTGCTGCTGAAATCGATCATTCAGTTGTGTTATAATGTGGTCTATGAATTGTAGGAATGTATTTAATCTGTAATAGTCCTCACAAGTGGCAGCTGGTATGTTTGCACGATGTTTTTGCCTCCCTGCAGATCGTGGAACAGGAAAATCCATGTTTTCGACAGTGACACCATTTTCTTTGAGCATACTTACAGCTGTGGAAAAATATTCTTGAACCGATTCTGAGAATCTAGGCGGAAAGAATAAAAAAATACCAACAACATGGCGAAAGTGGTCACGTGCTGTTGCCAAGTCCACATTTACAGTCTGCAGCTCCTTGCACAAAGCCAGTGTGTAGCCTAATATTTTTTCAACAATAATGAGTGGTACAATTAATTTTGAACACCTTGTAGCACTCAGCAATGGACAAGCATGTTGAGCAGTGTCTCGATTAATGGAACCCTCCAATTCTTCCAATGCAACTATTACAGTTAGCTACAGTTCTTTAAAATGAAGCCCACTTTCATGTTTGTACAACCAACGTGTTTCACATAAAGCAACTAGTGTTGAGTGATGAGAATTTTGGAATCTGTTCAGTAACAGCATTTTTTAAAACCTTACTTCGCTGAGCTGATGACCGAAAAGTGTTTTCCACCGACTGGAATGTGCCTAAACAGTTGTGCACAGATGGTAGAACACAATAATGAACAAGAGCAAGGTTTAGGGAATGTGCACTGCAGCAGTGCTCATAAAGTGCCAGTGGATAATCTTTCTTAATTAACATATTCTTGAACACCATGTAAATGACCACTCATGACAGCTGCACCATTGTAACCTTGTCCAAGCAAGAAATCACAGTTCACATTATTATTTTTTAGACACGTAATAATAATTTTGGCTATTCCCTTCCCAGTTAAGTCAATAACTGGTGCAAATTCAAAAACGTTTTTCTTGAATTTTGCCTTCTTCCCTGTTCATGTAACACACACTCAAAGTCAACTGTTCTGTTCGGGCAATGTCTGTTGTTTCATCAGCCATTACAGAAAAACACTGCAGCATTAACTTCATGCACAGTTTCAGTGGTTATCATAGATCCACAAATTTTTATGAGTTTGATTTGAAAATTAGGGCTTGTTAACTTAGCAATAATTGCCCTGACTCAAAGTGCTCTTGAAGCATGTGATCACCTGTATCCACCCTAAATTGCAAAAGTGCTCGGAAGCTACCATCATTTGAAGTAGGTTCTTTCATTATCCTACCGAAATCATTTGTTCCACGAAGAGCTATGTCGTGGCAACCACAGAAAAAAATAGTTTTAACAACAGGAAATAATTTTAGTCGATTTTCTGCCACTTGACGGGCTCTCCCGCTATCTATATGGTCAGCAAAACTCTTAATTTTGCTATCACCTTCAAGAAGTTATCAGCCTGATCTATGTGCCTTTTAGCTTTTATGGTAAGCTGTGTTGGAGTGAGCTGTGAAATCTTCAAGAACATTCCGCCAGTTAGTGTATCCTTTGCACACTAGATTACCCAAACTTTGGTGATCGCCTTTACCCCCTTCTTCTCCAACAAATAAAACACAGAACTTTACAGAGTACCCTCTAACTTTTGTGAATAACATAGCCACGAGAATTTCTTTAACCGTGACAGTTGAAATCTAAGTTACATTTTGTTGTTGTCGGAAACAAATAGGAGGAGGGTGGTACCCATGGTGCCTTCAATAGTTGTTCTTTAAAATTATTTACATTGCTAACGTCTACATACATACCAATATAATTTTAATGTGATGTAGAATTACTACTCACATAATTGTTTTCTTCTGGGAGTGTATCAGGCTAAGTTTTCTCATTTCCAGCAGATGCATAAGTTGGTAAGCTAGTAGTATTGCACTTTCCAACTGTTCATGTATTGTTTCTGGTTTTTTTATTAAAAATGTCACCAATTGATTTTTGCTTATATGTCAAGTTAGATCGATTCATTATTAACGCCGAAGAGCTTCGGTGCACACTGTAACAGTACGACACATGGTATCAAATAAACTCTCTCTCATGCCTTCCACCTATATCAGTAGCCGTGCTGACACGGACACCAGTTGAAACTTGAAACCATAAAAAAATAATTTTCCTCCTGCATGTGTGTGTGGGGCTCTGTCTGGATGGATGAACTTGTAACTCAAGGCCAACAGTTTCTTTTACTTAAAGTACAGTAATGTGATAATGTGAATGAGCTACCATCTCTGTATATTCCATAGAAAGTTTTCTAGAGTAACACCTGTCTCGTCTGCAGTAGATAGAGCTGATAGGCTACTGTATCCTATGAGTAAATTTATTTTCTCTGTTCGAATTGTTATCCTAAAATAAATACATATTTTTAAATGCAAACAAAAATGAAATAATAGAATTACTTATGTGCCTTCTTAATACATTCACCAGATTTATAAGAATAAAAAGTTACGGTACAACAAGCTCAAACTGCTTTTGCAATGTAAATAATATGTACCAGCAAACTAAACTATACTGTCAAAAATATTTAAATTTATAAAATTTGCTAGATCTACTAAAAAGATCACACCCAACTAAGGATTTACTTTTGGAACTTGGTATTGATAATTTATCTGGTAATTTATGGACATGTTAAAAAGTTCTAAGATCACTAACACCTTCCAGTTTATACATAAGAATTCCTGTCTTCTCCAGAAGTGTGTCGATAGAATTTGGCTCTGAACCATTCACCCCAGCTTCACCCAGCATTTGCACCAAGCTTGGCTTTGAAAGCTTCTGAATCCATCCAGTCAATGGATTACCTGTAGACATGATGAAGTATTAGAAAAGAATATACCACAAAAACAACAACACATACAACATATCAATGGATAAGTTCCTCCACTTTATGAGCCTGGCACACTAACAAAGCCTTCTTACGAATGTCAGTACTAGTTTCATCATGATATCAAATAACACTATAATCATCCAAAAGACTCTGGAATTGTACCTTACTGAGCCTATAGATGCTGCTTCGTCATGATTGTGACATTTTTAACCAGTAATTTTTCATTTGACATAATCAAAGAACAAAATTTCATGTCTGGCTTTAATTAACTTCAATTTCAAGTTGGAGATTCAGAGTGCACAGGTTTACCTGTGACACTACCATGCTCAATAGAGCCCTAAAGGTGACCGCCAGACAAAACCACCAGTAGCACCAACAGGTAACCAAAAATCTCATTCTCATTTCAGTCATTTATTTTAAGCAGAGTGTAACATAAGAGTTATAACTGGAAATTAGCAGAGAAATTTCCAATAAATTAAGAGAAGCAATTAATTATTTAAATATAATTTGGGCCAATAGTATTCCTTTTTTTTTATACACAGGGCCCGAAATTTTACATATATACATAGCAAAAAATGCTCTCCGTGAAACATTGCAAATATGAAAGAATTCCAAGATACTATGATAATTTACATGCCAATAAGGCTTTTTCCGCAACATGAAACAAGGATAGCTAAATTTCATTAACATTTTTAAAACTGGAGACCAACATGGCTCTAAACATGCATGAGCATGCCCAGAATATAGAAATATCACAAAAATCAATAACGCCACAAATGGCTTCTACCTGAAACCATTAAATATTAAAGTTAACAAACTCATAAAATAAAGAAAATATTACACACTAAACCTTCATTGGTGCTAACAACAATCTACTATCATTTATGTTATATAGCACAAATTGCTTCACAAATATAAATTACAGTGCATTGGCATGTGCATGATGCTACACGTTTCTCAGCGACCATTTGTACATACGCATGCCAACAACCACAGCAGCCCAGCCAGCATCGTCAGCGACCCTTCGGATTCTGGAACGTACGATAGTGCGTGCCGCGACCGCTGAAGTCAGCGGAGCAGGTTACAGTCACAAAGATCTGGCCAATCACTAACAAAATATGGCATTGGTCGTTTCATCGGGCAATGTGACGTCACTGATCTCACGACATGCACAAATGACGAATCACGAGTTATCCGACTCGCAGTGTGGGGATGAGTGAGCAAATCCGAGTGCACCACTGAAACCCTAGTAATTTATCGATATTTCATTTGGCTAAAATGTAAATATCACAACGGCTTTAAATACCACAATTTAAAGTGCTAAACGACTCTGAACCGCAGAGCACGGTCCAGAGTGCCAACACTAAATATGTGAAACCGGCGCAAAGTGTACCAAGCGTTTTCATTTAAAGTTTTAATTAGTGTTTTCTTTATTAACGTAGAAGTGTTCACATGCAATTTCATAACCATACGTGCCAGTATAAGACAGTTCAACAAGTTACCTAGAGAGGAAGGCAATAGAAAATTATTTACATTCACTTGCAATTATGTTATGTTTTTGACAATTATATTTATGTTAATGACCAAAAGGGTTTATGTATGTTTTGTGTAATTTTCCAAGTGTTTTTGTACCTAGCTTTTCTGTCTAATGTGCAAAAGCTGTCACCTGTCACATTATAAAGTAAATAAAGATTGCTGGAGCCATGCTTTAGGATTGTGAGCAAAGGAAGATTTCATATATTGAAAACTTAATACATTTATGCGTTATAGCCTGGTAAAGTTTTCATTGACTGGGGAAAGCTAATTGCAACAGAAATGAACCGAACGGTTTCTTAACAGAAAAAGTCTAAGGATTCCAATTCAGAATATCTTCCATTGCCAGACGTGTAGGATTGCCACCGTTATAAATAATGGCGCCCAAATAACACTTCCAACAAACAAATAATTAATTCCTTCTAACTGGTACATTTTATAAGAAAAAGTATACGGACAAATTATAAAGAACATAAAATTTACCATGCGATGCTGTTTGTTTCATCAATCTACCATATTTCATTCTAAAACTGCAGAGCGTCAAAGATTTCCGAAAATTATTTAACATATACTTTTAGTTTAATAGTATTCTTATTAATTTTTTATATAAGATGTATATAGTCTCATCCTTTAAACAAAATTAGTCGGTGCCAATATCGTTGTCATAAAATTGATGCCCTGTTCCCTTTTACAGATTATGCAAATGTGAATATACATTTCTCTGGATTAATCAGTACCTCAGACTTTGGATTTGTGTCAAAATCTACTTTTGAATTGAGGACATCAACTACAAGGGACCGAGGCTTGTGGATATCTTCAGTACACGTTATTTCGACAATAATTGTGCAGAGAGCTGCATAAATAATAAAATGACCCCTCACAGCTCGAGCAAATGCTTTTCCAGTGATCATGTGCTTAACAGCATTGCATGCGTAATATTTGTAAAGATTTTCTTCCAGACCTGAACCTGTCATTATATGACCAATGCAACCCAGAAACTCATTAGTGTGTGAAAACCACCCAGTCGTAATAAGTTTTGCATTAGAGGACTGTGTGGGGGTTCATTGCTAATAATACCCAGTGTTTTAAGAAATAGTGGCTGGTAAAATGTAATAACAGGTGTATGGTTATACATTTTAGCCTGGTCACATATGTAATGCAATGTTGAGTATATGCAGGAAAGATAAGTCGGATCCATCTCAATCATAGGCAGTACTGAGATCACTGACGTTTCTGGATGATCACCTTTGTATATATCTTGGCATAAACCATGCCATAGAGGTGCAGGCGGAAATGCCCATAGTATATCAATATGTTTTGATGTATCAGTGAAATTAGTATCATTTTCAAGTCCAGTAGAAGTGGATGGGTAAATCTTGATGTTGATACAGGACATGTCAACAATTTCCTTCAAGGATGTGCATTTTCTTTCTACTTTTGCGGACATTTTTTGTACTCCAGGGGTTATCATCGCTATGATACACATGCCATGACACGTTCCATGCCCATCGAGTGTGGAAATATTGTGGTCAACATTGTCGGCAGCATACTGTATAAAACTTCCGGGGGCATGTTTCATATAACTACAAGTCTGCAAGTTACAAAAGAATTCACTTGTAACTTGTAAAAAATTGGTACTTTCTGTTTCATAAATCTACAAGTCGAAACTGGTTGCTACAAGTGCATTTGTACAAGTCACAAGTATTTTTTACAAGTCTAGTGGTGACTATATTTCAGAAAAATACTTGTGCGAACAAACACATGTAAATATGGCAATATTTTATACAACTCTTGTGGCCTAGGTAAAGATATTTAAAAGTTTGAATAGATGAAGGATGGAGTTTATATTTAATGCCGAGAAAGTTGTAGGTATTTATATTATAATATATTTCAGTTGTTTTTAAAACCATTAAAGTTACATGAAACATACTGTATTTACTGAAATTGATATGGAAGATATAACAATTATAATTTCGGGTTAAGAGAGAACAACAGCGATTCAAATAAATATTTACTGTATTTTCGTGTCTTGTACAAATTTGTTTTGAATAACTTTTGCAGTAATAAGAATATTAAATCAACACTTCATATTGTGTATAAACGATATTTGAAAATAAATTAGTTCATTTTCATTATATCCCAACCTACATGTTGTAATATATCCAAGCACCCTCTGAAGTAATTGATTTAACAGCTTAGATTTTATCACTACCACAATAATGATAGTAACACAAATCAATCACGTACAGTCACATATCGCGAGTAACTGCTTCATAAACACAATGAAGGTTTTATTAGATCTTGAGAAATGTTTATAGGCATATGTTAGATATTATAATTTAGAACATTATAAACAGTGCTGAATTATCGGGTAGGGATGACAGTAATAGAAATAATATTACACAAGTTACAGGCTTTATCTGCGAATATTTTGGAAGATTAACTATCATTTTGTTACTAAATTATATAAATACTCTCAAGTATTTTTCATAACAAAGCCAAGCTGGAACTAACAAATATCACAGACATAGAACTCAAAATATAGTAAATTAAGACAGAAAAATTACAAATGACTTGTAACAAGAAATTACTTTTTACAAGTCGAAAGTTTTTCTTTCTGAAACACTTGTAAACCAGACTTGTAAAGATTATACTTGTAACTTGTAACATGTAGCTTGTAGACTTGTAGTTTTATGAAACAGGCCCCAGGGCTATACCCAAGTAGATCATTTCAAATAGATCCAGCTAAACATAGTGAAAAAGGTAACACTTCTGAATATGAACAAGAAAAACTCATGATGTGTAGAGTATCTACTAAAAATCTTGAGCCTGTGTTAAAGTAACCAAGCACTCCCAATCCCAATTGCAAAGGTTGTATCATGACTCTTGGGCGCACAACTTGTGCGATGGCTTGGCCAATAGATGCAACCTTGCTTTTTTTGTCCTTACCAGTTACAAGAACTTCTAAATGTGCCCAGAGACACTCAGGGAAATGAGAAGTGTTGCTTGTACTACGAAGAATGTCTTCGGCGGATGCATACTCTTGTGGTACTACTTCTGTTTCTTTCACATCTGCTCTTTTAAGTTATGCAGCTGCATGAATTAAGTCTCGTTTATTTTCTTCTGTATCTCCAGTTCTAGTACTCTGATAGTAGTCTCTATAAATATTTACTGCTATCTTTCTGAAGGTAACAATATTCTTTACTATATCATACTGAAAATGGCCGAGCAGTTTTTTTTCGTATACTTAATAATAATGTTCCGTTCTATTGTAAATTTCCTGCAATCTTGTTTACTAAATCATCACCTGTAATCCGTTCCTCGTCATTTTCTTCCAAGTACTGAACTACATGTAGAAATGCTTCATGACGCTCTTTATCCTCTGGCCGTCTAGTTGATTCTGATGGCTGAGGAGTCTACGCGGGCGGGGGTGGTGATGGTGGCTTGGTATTAAACTCCACTGGTTAGCACCGGCTAAGTAAAGCCCGGTAGCGCCAGCCCGTTATTGGAGAACAAGCACTCGGAATGAGACTCTAAATTACAGGGCCATGCAGCCGATGGCCGTGGCGTGGAAATAACACTTCCCACTCGTCGTCATGGATACTTACGCAGGGGAATATTTTGGCATTCCCCACGCCCGTAGCACAGACAAAGCACCAGTAGACAACACCCTACGCAACACTCTGGGTAAGTGCATATTGAAGGGTCATGCACCCTGAAGGCTGCGAAGCGACAAGCCAATAAAATACGTACCTCAATGTGAGCCATATTTATTGCATAACACCATAGTCTGTACACCATTCAATCATGGTGGTGCGCTAAGCAGACCCATCCTATGCCCGACCGGTGGGTTACGCTTGAGACGCAATGGTCGACCTGCATCTCATTTGTCTCCCGTCACGTTTGTTATTTTTACGCATATTGGTTTTATTCTACATCGAAATTATAACAATGTCTGTTATTGAGCAGAGATATGTGGAGGGCTTGTTATATGAAATGAATGCTTACCTTTCACGTTTGTGCAGTTCTGCTTCGACCTGGTACGACGATATAACAACGGTTAAAGTGGACACTCGCGGCGCACTCTGTATGAAACCACGCATTCCGGACTCAGAGATAGACTGGGCCGAGGAAACGTCTGCCAAACTGCCAACTCGACTCGATGACGTTGTGCGATAGTTTTCTGTTTGTTGGCCACCGTCTCTCCTTGCAAGCCATGAGTTGCGAGGAGTTCGCTGGTGTTCCGGAATTCTAATTGGATAAGACTTTTCGCCACCGAAGTTGGAAGCCGGAGTGTTGCCACTGTGTTGCCAAGTCTACAATCGATTGTGAAGAATGAAGCGGTGTTGCCGCATCTATTTTGCATCTGCTACCACTCCGCGGCGTTGCCAAGATTG